>JAGFPH010023800.1:0-11008 GCA_018207615.1 Philaenus spumarius
TTAGCAAGTCTAATTAGCGCCTTGCGACTGGCTAATTACCGTCGCAAATTCCCCCTTTTAATAAAACTGATTTATTTGTTTTTCTAACTTGAGAAATCTGTTTTACTTTAACTCAAAATTGTTCCTATTTCTAACAGTTGATGTAACATTCTAATCTTAACAAATTTACATATTAATTTACCTTGGGTTAGACCTTCTTCCCCATCAGTCTGTATTCTATTACCTAACATTGATTATTACACACATATTTATTTACACTTTATATCTGAAGAAATTCCACTGCTGCTGGAATAATAAGACAATTTTAATACATTACATAATTATGAGTTATTTGATATTAATTGAATTGAACTGCTTATATCTTTACTAATTACTTAACTACCTAACTGTACCAAATTATCAAGTTGGATTATGCCCTTGAAACTATTCCCAATTAGTTTGAAAATCTCACACTGGTAAATAATTTTTTGTTAACAGAAAAATACTAGGCTTTCACGACTCTGCTCGTTCCCCTCTTTGTTACCCGTCTGCAGGAAGTAATTATTTGCTTAGCCGATGTCCTTTTTAATCGATTTTCATTCATATTTCTGGATTTTCCTTCTCTGTCGCACTCATTGGTTTCCTGGGTGAACATACTTTGTTTATTTACTTTAGCCGAGATCGAAGGCCTACTGTTATTTTCCAATATTCTCTTGACAATTGTATTGCTTTTTGAATTTGACCTAGTGCGGTGTCTCAGGTCATTACCCTCCTTTCAAATCAGCTGATCGATGTAGTTCGCTTATGTTATTTAACTCGCTGTATTTCCTTCAATTTTTATCCGATTTCGACGATATAAATTTCTACTTATTTCTAATTCCATGGTTATTTCTTATATCTATTTACAACTTATAATCTATTAAATATTTACACTTTATTATTTATTATGGTTCGATGTACTGTTTTATGTCTCTTACGTCATATACACCTTTCGATCTTCGTGTTTCCGGGTCGTATACTTCGTATGATTTCCGGCCTATGATATTTCTAATCTCATAAGGTCCACCATATATGAGCATTAACTTTTCAGTCTCCTGTCTCTCAGCGCTGGCTCTATTTCCTTTTATTATTAAGACTTTGTCGCCAATTTGAAATCGCGTTTCCCTTATATTTCTGTTTTTCTTCTCTGCTCGCCGATTTCCTTTGTTTATTATCCTTTGCAGACACTTTTCTTTCTTCTGTTCCCAGGTTTCTACTGCCCGCAGCGTTCTGTCTTGCGGAAAATATTCCTGCCATATATACTGTGGCTCTACATTATGTTGGATTTGGAGCGGCGTGTAACCCGTGGTCTCGTTTGGCGTATTGTTAATAAGGTCCTCCATAAAGTGTAGGTAACGTCTCCATGTGGGTTGTGCATCGTAACAGTATGTGCGCAGCATCCTACCAATTTCTTTGTTTACCCTTTCGGCTAGGTTTACTTGGGGATGTCGCACCGGAATCAGCACATGTTCGATGTTTCGTTCGTTTGTCCATTCTTGCCACCTGTGTGAAGTAAATCCTCTTGCATAGTCTGTTAATATCTTTCTCGGTTGGCCTTCCCGTTGAAAGTATTCTTGCAACTTTTTGATGGTATTTTTCGTTGTGGGATTTCTTACGGCATACATCTTTACAAACTTAGAAAACACGTCAACTACCACCAGCACATGTTGTACCTGTCCCTGTCCTCTAGGTAATGGTCCTAAATAATCAATCGCGACTAGCTGTCCTTTATCTTGGACTACTATAGGCTTTGTAACACCTTCCAAATACTTATTTGTATGTTTTGCTAGTTGGCATATTTGGCATTTCTTTATTTCGTTTAAAATTGCAACTCCCGAATTTTTTATGCTGAACGCTGACCCTATTATACTTTGCAGTTTATTCCTTCCTAAGTGTCCATATATTTTATGCATTTCTTTAATAAATGGTCCCTTGACGTTATTTGGCACCACTATTTTCCATTTATTTCTAATTTGTATGTACAACGTATTATCGTGCATTCTGTATTTGTTAAATTGATCTATGTTATTTATAATATTACTTAGGACTTCATCTGCCTGTTGTTCGGCTCGAAAGTTTTGCATTATTCGTTCAAAATTCGCAGTTTTGTTTATCTTGATCTGGTTTATCTTAATACGAGTCGGGTTGTGTTTTTTCTTGGCTTCTTCGCCATCGTACATCCTGCTTACGATATCGCACGGAATGTTCTCTTTTCCTGGACAATGTACTATGTTCGCGTTGTACTCTTGTATTGCCAGTATCCAACGCGTCAACCGGGCGTTTGCAAAGCTACAGGTTCGTAGAAATTTTAGTGCTTTATTGTCTGTGACAATGGTCAGTGGTGCACCCAAAATCAAAGGCCTAAACTTTTTTAAACCATGTACGATGGCTAGTAATTCCTTTTCGCAAATAGTGTAAAAGCATTCTGCCTGCTTTAAAGTTCTGCTCACAAACCCTATCACCTGCATTTGTCCCTGACTGTCTATTTGATATAGCTGGCTCGCAATGGCATAATCACTTGCATCTGTTTGTAAATATGTGCCCTGGTTCTCTACTGGGTGTACAATAGTTACTGCCTCCTCAAACAGCCCTTTCACTCTGTTAAAAGCAACTTCCATGTCGTCATTCCATTTCCACGACACATCTTTCCTTAATAATGCTAATAATGGTTTTGTTGCTTCAGCATATTTAAGACTAAACCTCGAATAATAATTGACAAACCCTAAGAATGATTGCAATTTCTTTTTGCTTGTCGGTCTCGGAAAATCCCTTATCGCTTGTAACTTCTCCGGATCCGTACTAACCCCTTCTTTGGAAAATATATAACCTAGAAATTTGACTTTTTCCTGGCAACATAACGTTTTCGTCGGATTTATCGTAATATTCCCCTCTTTAAATTTTTTAAAAATAACTTCTAGATGTTCCAAATGTTGTTCGAATGTCTCAGAAATACACAATAAATCGTCCACATATCCTAAGGTAAAATCATCCACTTCCTTCCCTAAGGTCATGTCTATAGTCCTAACCAATCCAGCTAAAGAGCTCTGGAGCCCGAATGGAATAACTTTGAAATTATAGACCTTGTTGTTATATAGAAATCCCGTATACTTTTTGGATTCTTCGTCTAAAGGAACCTGCCAGCTTGTCGTTAAATCAAACTTAGTTATGAATTTTTTGTTCCTTCCCTTTTGTAATATTTCTTGTATAGGGGGTGCACTTTCGTAATCCGGTTCTACAATTTGATTCAACCTACGAGCATCTAAACATAATCTTATCGTTCCATTCGGCTTCATCACTACTACCATAGGATTAATATATGCCGTTCTTGAACGTTCTATAATGTCCAATTTTAGCATGCGGTCTAGTTCTTCTTGGACCTGTTTTCTGTAATTAATCGGTATAGGATAGTTTCTATTGACATATGTGGCGTCTTCTTTTACCCTTAAAGTGTGCACATATCGGTTCGACCTTCCTGGAATCTCACTAAAAACCTCACTATATTTATTCATCAACTCTAATATTTTCGTTTCTTGTTTCTTATCCAATATACTGTTAACCAAACACGTTTTTAGCGCTTCCTTTTTTAGGCCTATCTTTCCTAAGTTTACTTGCCGCCTCGCCTTCAGCTTCACCTTAGGTTTTCCTCCTAATTTGTTTCTTCTTCCCTTGGTTATTTTCCCCCTTTTATTTCTTCTACTTAGTTTTCTTTTGAATGGCTGGTTGCTTATTTGTATTTGTTTATTTTATTTATTGGCTTATCTCCTAATTTTCTTAATTCCTTGCTTTCTTCCGCCTCCCGGACCTTTTGTGTTAGCTCCTTTCTGTTAAGTCGTATCTTTTTCATCGCACTTAACTCCCCGGACTCGAGTATCTTTTTCATCTCTTGCCCCTTAACTAAAATTTGGCTGCTCTGCTCTTTTTCCGCTAGTAACACCTTCTTTAATTTTAGCTGTGGATTAATTCTTATTTCTTTCTTAGATTTCAATCCCCTAACACTCATTCCCCTCCTTCCTCCTTCGTCTCGCCTGTCTCCTTCTGTTTCTTCCCTTTCTGCTCCCTGGACACGTCCTTTTTCTTTGTGTATTTTATTTATCTGTTTGTTTTGATTTTTGTTATTTATGTTAAAGCTTACTTTAATTTCTTCTCCCTTTATTTGTAACGTTATAAATTTATGCTCTAAATTTATGATTGCTTTTAGTTTATTTAATAAATTGCAACCCATTATGGCTTTTGTTGACAATTTAGGTACTATTAAGAAAATGCCGTTTATTAATTTTCCTCCTATGTTTAACGGTATCATTGCCTGCTTTGCTACTTTTTGCCGCCTATTTTTGATTGCTGTTACGACCTCAACGTTTGTTACAGGTAGCTCCATAAATTTGCATCCTTTCGTTTTTAAATATTCTACATATTCTGATTGTATGCAAGAGTATGCAGCACCCGTGTCGATTTCTAAGTTTAACTCTTCTTCTTTAATTTTTATTCCTACTTCAGGACATTTTATTTCCTCCTTTTGTAGTTCTATGTTATTAGGCTCTTGCAATAATTCCTCCCGTATATCGAACGCAATATTTTTGAGTTGAAATTGTAAACGACTTTCTTTTTGAAAATTTAAATTTAGTTTTTTGAGGTTTTGTTTAACTTTTTGGCTTTTTTCTTCGGTCCCTGATTCCTGATTCGTTGTCAATTTCCTTTTTCCGTGTTCTTCTAATCTTGGGACCGGACGCACTAGTTTTTTGGACTAGGTTTTGGAACGTTGGTATTAAAAGGACTAGGTTTTTTCGGATATTGGGTTTGGCTAGTACTAGGTTGGTTCCCATAGGATTTCTGGTTAGGGTTTTTAGGATGGTTTTGAGAGTCCGCGGTCCTTGTCGGTTGTCTTTCAAAATTTCCGTAATTTCTTGGTCCGTCGTGTCTAACATCTCTTCTGCCTTCCCTTTCCATTGCCTCGAATGCCCTTATAAGCTCGATAGCCTCTTCGAAGCTTTCGCTAGGCTTTCCTACGCTCGCAACCCTTATACGATGGTCAAAATGCCTTAAAATTCTGTTTATTATAAACTTTTCAGGAATTGGTGGATTAAGATGTGTAGCTTTAGTTACCATTTTACAAAAGTAATCGACTCTGGACATGGGTCCTTGGTCGTTATATTTTCCGTTTTCTATTAAGTTACGCAATGTTTGTTGCGCCTGGTATCCCCAAAAGTTTTCCACAAATTTCACCCTAAACTCTGAGTAATTTGTGCTGTCTCGTTTTACGATTCCCCACCAGTCTAACACTGCCCCTTTTAAATATCTCTCTATTATTTTTAATTTTTCTTCGTCGTCTAATGTAGGATCTATCTCGGAAAAGTGCTCTTCCATGTCCTTTATGAACTTCATAGGGCTTTCCCTGGGTGTTCCCCAAAATTCCGAAATTTTTTGCTCCCCTTGGTTCGCATTTACATACACGACTCTTTTTTCTGCTCCCCCTACAAATCTATTTGTGTCTATTTCTCTAACCTTTCTTTCCAACCCTTTCATTGTTGTTTCTAACTTTTTCTCGCTAGTTTTTACTGCTTCTATTTCGACACTAACTGTGGCTATCTTACTACTATTTAAACTTTCCGCTTCTTTGAGTTTGTCTATTTCCTCCCTTACTTCCACTATCGCTACTTCACATTGATCTACTCTGCCCTGGATTAATTCTATCCCTTTATTTAAATCATTTTTTAATCCGCCTACAGCTGACAATATTTCTTCGCGACTTTCTCTTTCTCTTTCTTCGCGCTCTTTCTCTTTCGCTAAACGTTCTTGTCGTTCCGCCTCTCGTTCGCGTTTCTCGGCTAACTCTTTTTCTTCGCGCTCTTTCTCTTTCGCCAATTCTCTTTCTTGCGCTTTTTCTCTCTCGCTAATTCTCTTTCTTCGCGCTCTTTCTCTTTCGCTAAACGTTCTTGTCTTTCGGCCGACATTAATTTCAACATTTTTTGAATATCCGCCTCCTCTTTTTTCGGTCCTGTTGCCATTTTTAATTTTTACTTATTTTTAACACACAATTTATTATAATTCACTTAAATTTGCACTGCTTATCTCTAATACATGTATAATTAGGCTAATTGTTTTCTGATCACTTATACCGGTTCGTACGTTATCTCAATGAGAAATAAATCTTTTAATTGTTTAAAATTTTATTTTTCATTCAGCCAACGCGTTGGGCGCCACTTGCCACGGACCAGCCACTCTCCACTTTTTCGTTTTCCGTTTTCGGAATCACAGGGAAATTTGCCCCTCTTCCTTACCTTTTTCCTTTTAGTTAATTTTACTTGAAATTCGGTCAACTTGTACCTGCCCGTATGACCCTTTTTGAGTGGTTGATGCGATGGCAAGAATTGGAAATTGTTTTTCTTTAATTTCCAGTTCTTGTTTTAAAATTTTTAGAAAACTTTTGTTTTGTTTTCTCTTTAGTACACTAGCTCTTTTTCTAACTCCAATCTCGAGGTCGTCCCCGGTGGAGATATACTTGATATGATCAGAAAACACTTTTGCCTTACCTGAATCCTTATAATTAGAGCACTGAATGATTTATGGTATTGTACTAATTTTATAAATGATTTTAGCAACTCTTTCAAGAAATAACCAATTTATTGAAAAAAATTACTATATTAAACTTACGCAACTGCGTTTTCAACACAAAATACAATGGATAAATTGAATATATATTTACAATTAATTTTTCGTCGATATTTACCACTGTGAGGTGTGAGTTAATTATTGTTAAAATGATTTTACTTTCGTTATACTTTCCCCTGAATTTACTTTATTTATTTATTTATTTAATTTATTGATTTTTGAATTTATTAAAATTTTCCTAGATTCGAAAACAACTTGATAATCTGTTACTTACAACAAACAAGATGTTCTGTCTTCGGTTCTCAATCCTGGCGGTGTTGGTCCTCCGGAATCCTCTTAGGTCCAGTTAAGTCCCAATGGCAGTACGGTTTTCGGCCCGTTACTCTTGACCGGAGTTTAGCTAGATAGGTCCTCGCCTCGTTTTTCTTCAAGATTTACTCTCTCTGACTTATGCTGATGACGCCCAATGTCCGCTGTTCTCGCGAGTGTTCCACTGCGATCGTTCCCTCAGCTAGTCTCTTGGAAAGCCCTTCTAGGATCTCTGAAGTACGTGGTGATGGTCTGGTATCTAAAACTGAACTAACTCGACAAGCCTACCGACTTTAGGCTCTCGCCCTTCCCCTACTCGGCAGATTTGTCTCGTTACTGTTTACTTTTGCTCGGCGTGTTCATTCTTGAAATCAATGCAATTTGGCTTTGAAAGTTTCAAACTGCCGTAACTTTCTTGTCCTTGGCCCAATTTTGGTTTTGTTGGTCTCATCTTGTACATGACGACCTTCTGCTCACGTAACCCTTTGATTTGAAGTTGTACGCCTTTTTTTCGCCGTGTTATTTGCTTCGCAAGTTTTCGTTGAATTTTGAAATTTAATTCTGTGAATTTTATCAAATTTGGAATTTTCTTCTTCCTATCCTCTTCGTTTGGTTCCCAAACGAACGAATATGTTTTTGGATTTCTTCTATCTTGTTTGGTTCTCCCGCTATGGTTGATTTTCGGAAGCCTAAATTTGCGCTGCCGATTTTTGTGTTTTATTCCCCCCCGATTTTACCTTTCTCACATCTCAAGTGATATTACAATGCATTTAACTATTTTCTAACCTATTCTGCTATTTATTACAGACTATTCTCATTTTTTCTCCCTTTTGTTTAACTTTAAAGTTATTTAGTTTTATTATTTAATTCCGTTAATTTTAATTATGATTTTTTGTCTAAACCTTGCATAATTACCTTTTGTTAGTATGTCGATTTTTCCCCCCTTTTCAATTTTTGAATTTAACTTTATTTTTGAAGTTATAGGCCTTTTTATGCAAATTAATGACTTTAAATCCCTTTTTTGTTACTAAGTTATTTTTATTTTGAAATGAATTTGGGCTATTCCTTTTATAGGCCTTATTAGGTCTCTATTAGGCCTAATTAGTTTTTTGAATTTATTCGACACAAACGATTTTTCATTTTTTGGTCTTACTTTTTGTGCTATAACTCCTAAATTAATTTCTCTATTAAAAAACTTTTTATACTGTTTAATTCGTCTTTTTCCCCTCTTTTTAATTAACTAAAATAATATACAACATTTATAATTATCAAAATTTAACATGGTTTTAGATCTGCCTAGCAACAAGTAGAAGCTGACAAACTCATGCCGTTCTCGACAGGAATTCTCTTGTCCCATCTTGTCGATTGAACTTAGTACAATTCATATCGCCTCTGTCTGTTATTTTTCTGATTGATAAAACGTTAAACTAACTTCTTTAATAACTCTGAAACTATTCATATATCATCAAAAACTTATTCTTTCTTTTATTTACGTTTTAATTTACTGATTCTTATGCTGTCTTTAAAATTTAAATTCGTTAACTTTTAATGTTTTGTGGTTCTAATTAGCAAGTCTAATTAGCGCCTTGCGACTGGCTAATTACCGTCGCAATACCTTTGATACGAAGTAACGAAAACCACTATTATAAAAGCGAGTGTTCGTCCGTACGTGAGTAACATATAATATAACAGCTGATTTCACCCATCATCTGTAATACTTAAACAAACCCAGTGTAGATTATAGTTTGGGATTATGTTTACAACTTCAGCGGTTATAATTTCTTGTGAAGTTGATTTTTTTTAAATATGAGTTATAGGACTAATGTATGGTATAATCAACTCCTATAAAAGCGAGTGTACTCATAATAAGTGAGTAAAATATAATATAACAGCTGATTTCACCCATCATCTGTAAACCTAGTGTAGATTATAGTTTGGGGTTATTTTTACAACTTCCATCGTTATAATTTCTCGTTAAGTTGATTTTTTTTTTTAAATATGACTAATAGAACTAATTAATAATATAATATACGTTATAATATTTGCTTTAAGGTAATAAACTACATATAAATACAACATTTTATCATCAATATATTTTTTTATACAAATTTAAAGAAGAAATAGGCCTACCTAATCGTTTAACAGCTGATTTCACCCATCATATCTGTAGTACTTAAACAAACCAAGTGTAGATTATAGTTTGGGGTTATGTTTAGGTAGGCCTAGATAAGTAGGCCTTAATGTTGTTTGTAAATAGTTTGTTTTTTAAATTGGGTATTTCTAATGTGTATCTAATTAATCAGCCTGTGATTTTTCACGGGGGTTTACTAGTATACATTATAATATTTGCTTTGAGGTTATAAACTGTATATAAATACAACTTTTTATTATCAATATATTTGTTTATACAAATTTAAAGGAGAGATACTTATTCGTTTAGCTTCGGAAACCTTCGTACATCTTCGTATAAAATATAAACATATTCCAATATTAATTTTTCACTATAATTATTAAATAACTTTTTAAATAACAAATCATTTGATCTATCAATATGAAAAAAAGCAATTAAAAGAAAGTATTTCTATCTTTCTTTAAAATATATAATAACTTTTGTAAATAAAATTGTTTAAGAAATAGGCCTACAGTTTTATAATCCTTATTATTGTACACATTTACCGAGTCAAAAATCCCCGTCAGCATAGTTAGGTAGGCCTAGATAAGCAGGCCTTAATGTTGTTTTTAAATAGTTTTTTTTTTAAATGATGTATTTCTGATGTGTATTTAATTAATCAGCCTGTGATTTTTCACGGGGTCTTACTTACTAGTTACATTATAATAAGAAGTACTTATGTATTAATTATAAGTTACTATATTATACAAAGGGAAACGTTCGTGTGAACAAGAATTATATAAGTTACTAGGTGCTCGTTGAGAAAGTTTTTCAAAAAGTTCGAAATTTTAGGGTGGTTTGGGGGGTCAAAGTTACCAAAAATCCCCATAAGAAATACGTAGTATAATATATTTATTGATATATTTTTTGTTAATATACATTTAACTTTGATTTGTCTATTCGTGCAAAGCTGTATCGGGCCAGCTAGTTTGATATATTTTTTGGTGTCTGGGTTTCTTTTAGAAGGCAAATAGTATTTACTAAGTATTTCAGAATTGTTACAATAGTGTAATTTGGTGACACAAATAGAACGTTACAGAGGGAGAAAAATTGGACTTTAGAAGATCACGACTAAGATCCAAAAACAGCGTCCATCTTAATTAACTAACTGGTCTTGCAAATTAATTATTGGCTACAGTTTGTTCCTACTGATGTTGAACATCAAACTAATGGGCGCCATTACACTGTTAACCTTTGTTCAATAGTTTTGAAAGTTACAAAATTAGATAGTAAAGTAAATTTACACACAAATTTACTGGACGTTTTTTATAAAACGTTACAGTTTTTTACTTATCCTCATCTAAAGTCGCCGCCATTTTGAAATGGATTATTAAAAAAAAGTTGATTATTTTTACCAAACTAGATCTTTACATTTTTGAGTAACTTGCAAAATTTCAACTCAATCGGTTAGTCCGTCGTAAATATGTAAATTATTTAGTAAATTCAAAAATGACGGATAGCAGATAAAAGAAGCATTTCAAGACCTAAGTTTATATGAAGTTTCTACTTTATTTTGAGCAATATAACTACCCCGAGAATTATCTTCACGAATTACATAATCGTACTGTAACAAGTGAAATTACTCCGAGTCTATTAACACGTTCACTGCTACGCAAATTCGTATTTCCTATGCTAGGAGCTGACCTTTTATTTTTTTTTATTTATAACCTAAATGAGTAGAAATTACTTTATTTTTTATTTTTGAACCTTTCTACGTAATAATCACTAATATTTTAAAGCGGAAGCACATTTGCGTCCATAGTACATAGGCTTAAAAGTGGAGTTCGAAGCACGCAATGCACTGTTGTCTTGAACATACTCCCAATACGGGGGTTGGCGTGCGAAGCACGCAATGCACTGTGTATTGAAAATACTCCCAATACGGGGGTTGCATTGCATTGTGTA
>JAGFPH010023801.1:761-11725 GCA_018207615.1 Philaenus spumarius
ACAGTTTTAAAAATCCTACTTTTTGGTGGTTTTGAAATTTTTGTCCGCCATCTTGGTTCCGCCATATTGGATTTAACTTTATTATTTTAAATGAGTTCAAAGTAAATGTTATTAGTTTACCTTTCTAAAGTAAATGTTCAAAATGCTTCCCTTCTACAGCTTGGCAGTGTGCTAACCTGGAATAATATTCGTTTGTAATTTTTTGCATCATGTCTGGTGGTACACGAGCAGATTCATCAATTATTCTTCTCTTCAATGCGTTAATATCTGCAGGCTTTGTCTGGTAAACTTTTTGTTTAAGGTTTTGTTTAAGGTACCCCCAAAAATAGTAATCAAGAGGAGAGAGGTCTGGTGACCTTGCAGGACATTATATTTCTCCTCTACGACCTAGCCAGCGATTTGGAAAATGTTCATTTAAAATTTGCCGCGCCCTTAGATAATAGTAAGGTGGTGCCCCGTCTTGTTGAAACTATAAGTTATCCAAATCTTGTCCAAGAGTTTCCCGGATATTTGGTATAATCCTACTCACTAACAAGTCGCAGTAAGTTTCTCCTGTTAAATTTCCATCTAAAATCAAAGGTCCTACAATACAATGACCAACGATTCCCGCCCAAACATTTACTTTCTGTGGATGTTGCGTATGAGCTTCCATCATCCATCTGGGATTATTTGTGCTCCAATATCTACAACAGTTTTGCTTATTCACTTCACCATTTAACACGAACGTTGCCTCATCAGAAAATACTATTAAATTAGAAAAATTATTGTCAATGTCTAATTTTTGCATTACTGTATCACAGTACTCTACTCTGCGGTCAAAATCGTCTTCCGAAAGTTCTTGCACCAAGTGTAGCTTATAAGGGTGAAATTTATTTGTCTTGAGAATTTTTTGGATTGAAGAATAATAACTTATGACATGTTGGTCAACGACTTGTCTAATTGATGAATGCGGGTCGTCAACAAAATACTGCAATACATCTAAAGAATGTGCATCAGTTGTAACAGTTCGTGGCCTACCGGTGCGAGGTCGATTATTTACAGTACCGGTTTCTTCAAATCGTCGTACTGTCTTGCTCACAGTGGATTTAGAAATCGGTTCTCGGTTTAGAAATGTATTTTTAAATAAATCACATACCTATTGTAAAGGCCATCACCATACCCATGCATCATCAGCAGCGTTATTCATTCAGTTTCACTTAAAGGAGGCATTCCAATTTGAATTTTTGTAATTTAATGAACGGAATAAACAGAAGGCACTAATAAAAATGCTCTAAATAATGAACAACTTGGCCTAAAACTTTATTTTTACTAGCAATATCAAATCAATTAGTAGTATAAATTGTACTGTTAGTACATGAAAGAAAGTTAATTGTTGTAAATTAACAGCTGATCTTGCAAACAGAATATGAAATAAATTTTTAACAAATTGTCGCAGCTGATCTTTTAGATACCTATTAGCTGAATTTAGCACCTACAGCTAATGTATGGTTCATGAAATAGCCACTTATTTTTAGTTGTTGCTATGTCCATTTATTGTTATACTTATTATTATCATATATAACCACCATTTCAATTTAGTTTTTTAGATACTTCATGAATAAAAAATGTAAAAATGGATAGTGCAGTGCGTTCTACCTAATTTTATTGTGAACACAATTTTCCCAAAACTGCAACTTTGAATGCTAATAACTCTACAACGAAGGCATCTATCAAAAAACGGTTTGCGCCATTGTTTTTCTTTTGAAATTTCACATTGAGGTGATGTGTCATACGACCATCATCACATTTAAAATAATAAAGTTAAATCCAATATGGCGGAACCAAGATGGCGGACAAAAATTTCAAAACCACCAAAAAGTAGGATTTTTAAAACTGTACAGGTCAGCATAAGTTTCTACCGCCAAGAACGTCCCAGTTGCGCAATATAAAGCCGTTTCCATACTTAAAAATCACCCTGTATATAATGTATACTTGTGTTCGCACTCTAGCGGCCGCATTTTAAGTCCGATTTGGTTAAAATTTGGTACACATGTTGGTTGTCTACGTCGCTCGGAATAGTTCGTTAGTCAAAAAATCCAACAACCGGAAGCACGTTTTTGACCAGAAGTGAATATGTTTTGAGATTTTTCCTACGCGAATGAATTTGCTTTTGAATTTTTTCTACAAGTATAAATGTAGGATGTTATTCTGCACATTTTGTTTCTTTACGCCATCTTATAGCCCAAAATCGATCCTTGGTTAGCCCAAAATAAATCAAAACGTAAAATACCATAAAAGTACCCGGTTGAAACCCATGTGGTAGATTTTACCGTGGGGTTGGCGTGTGAAGCACGCAATGCATTGTGTATTGAAGATGCTCCCATTATGTGAAATGGCGTGCTAAGCAAGCAATGCATTGTGTATTGAAAATGCTCTCAATACGGGGGTTGGCGTGCGAAGCACGCAATGCATTGTGTATTGAAGATACTCCCAATATGCGGAATGGCGTGCGAAGCACGCAATATATTTTTTATTGAAAATTATTTCAATACGGGGGTGGCGTGCGAAGCACGCAATGCTGAGTGTATCGAAGATACTCGCAATATGCGGAATGGCGTGCGATTTATTATTGTATGATTTATTATTCGAAAGTCCCCCGTATAAATTATGGGATTATATCAGAAGGAAATTATTATAAACGGCATAATAAAGAGTTATCTGCCTTTAACGAAAAATCGCAGTAAGAATGATTTTGAATTTAAAGAGTCCAACATAAGTGTATTAAAAAATATATCAGCATTTAAATCATTGTACTTAAATCATACTGTGTTACTGGTGTAACAGCAATGACTTTCATTCTAATGGCCCAAGACCAAAAGGGAGATATTTGATGTGAAAGCATTGATTGAACATCTGTAAAATACCCTTGCCAAGCCAGTTAAACTTATGTAGAAATAAAACATCATTATAATGGTTATCCTGTAACAGGACGCGCTGGTTTCCTTCTAAAAGTTGCGTATACGATCATATAACGAAACGATATGTTACATCCCCCCTCCCCCCTGTAATACTAAATAAGCATATAATCACCCAATTAAAGAAAATAAATGCATACATACTAAATTATAAAACAGTTTTTATTTAATACAATAATTTGTTTACAATTAGCTACCAAGTAGTTTCTAATAATAACCTTGGAAACGGAATATAATTTTATAAACATTTTCAAAGGTCCAACAGTTTCTTAAGGGTCTGCTCCAGTAAACGAGAAGGCAACTGGAAACGAAAGCGCTTCCCACTATATCCCTATCTAAACAGTGCAATTTCTTGCAGCTGAACGCTTTCACATCGCCTCATTTCAAACCATTTTATAAGTCTATCTTTTGTAATTGAGTGTTGAAAAAAAACTGAATATTCTTTATAAAATTTCGGATCCGGCTTGCAAATTATTTGTCATTATTAATTTTTTATTGTGTTAGGAAAAAAATTCAAAGTTTGTACTTACAAAATGTCAATTACATAACAAATCAAAAGCATTTAAAAAAAACTAAATTGCAAAACGGATGCGTATTGTGACTGTGCTTATAATGAGACCTTGCAAACAATTGTATGATAAAAAATAAACGCAATTAATGGTTTGAAATTTAACATTGCTCTTATGGGATAAAAATCAGAGATGGCGGCCACTACAGCAGACTCTTAAGTTTGCTAGTTCAACCTTTTCTTATTTTTCAATATAATCACGACAAACTGTCCAACAGAATGGGACAGACTCAAGAGTTGTAATTATATAAACCAACCTCAACAGCAATCCTGTTTTGAAATACTTTCACGTAAGAATTTTGAACTTTTAACGTGTCATAAGTGTATTTGGTTTTGTCTAGCGTGTTTGTTAATTTGGTTTATGCTGCGGTGCCCTTAATTTGGTTTAGCCAAACATAATAACTAACATTATAACTGAGTCAAACCATAATTCATTTTTAATCCCCTAAGCTAAACACTTTACACTTTTTAGTTTCATAGTATACAAAATTATTATACAGGGTGTTTACAAACTCCCTGGAAAAATTTGGTGTATTTGTTCCTTAGGTCAAGACAATCAAAAAACGTCATATAAATATGGGTCTGAAATGACTAGTTTTCTGTCTGTCCGTCTGTTTGTGTTTTTTACAAATTATTTCATAACTTGAGTGATATTTTAGATAGAAACTTCAAATTTGGCACGAACGTGTACCTTAGTAGGTTAAACAAGTGAGTACAATTTCGTTACGATACCTTAAACAGTCTCAAGATGGCAGGCATTTAAAATCTTTGATGTTAAATTTCACGAAAACCGTAATTTAAAAAACAATTTTACCAGTAATAAAAAATTTAGAATTTTAAGACGAACAAAATCATACTTTATTTGCTATAATCGGATAGTAAATAACTGATTAATGAGACATTTACCTAATTATGTAACAACTGTACACGGCAAATTGTTGTTTAGTGCAAATTTTGTATGATATTTATTTCAGTAAATGTCTCATTACTCAGTTATTTATTATCCGATTGTAGTAAATAAAGTATGATTTTGTTCGTCTTAAAATTCTACAGTTTTTATTACTGGTAAACATTTTTTATACAAATTACGGTTTTCGTGAATGTTAACATCAAAGATTTTAAATGGCCGCCATCTTGAAATAGTTTAAGATATCGTAAAGACATTTTATACAATTGTTTGGCCTACCAAGGTACACGTTCTTGCCAAATTTGAAGTTTATATCTTAAATGGTACTCAAGTTATAAAATAATTTGTAAAAAAACACAAACACACGGACAGACCGAAAACTAGGCATGTCAGACTCATATTTATTTGACGTTTTTTGATTGTCTTGACCTAAGGAACAAATACACAAAAAAATTTCCAGGGAGTTTGTACCTGTATAGTCGGCCGAGTAAAACTCCATAAATAGCCGTCAAAACATTGAAATAATGTCTACATTGTGTAATAAAACTGCTTAGAAGCGGCTGTATTTCCGTTCAGTGAAGGGCACCGTACAAACCCTACTTTCAAACTTGTTAGTCAAAGAATACGCTTTTGTGACACGTGGTTTAAGTTCCAAATTGTTACATGAAAGTATTTAAAACAAGGATTGCAGTTAAGTTTAGTTTATATACGCTACTCTTCTTCGGTGCTAACCGATCTATTAAATTAAACAGTTATTGCCGATTATATTATAAATAAACGGTATCAGTTAACTGACACAAACTTTCTCCCAACTTACTGTAGTCATAATAATACTAGGGGCTCTGCCCCTGGACGCTCCGCGTCCCAACCCCGGCTCGGCCTTCGGCCTCAGATGGCTGCTTCGCTTCGCTCGCAGGTAGAAAATTCGATAAAGAATCTCGTTAATCTTTTGCTCGTTTGTACATAGGTGACCGAGCATAAATTAGCTGTTTTATTTGGCAGCTGACTCAAACTCATTAAACATTATCTCCATAAGATTAACATGGGAAATTTGAAGGATTGTATACCGGGGCTCCTTCTCGGGTGAATAGCGGCTGAACGGATGATAATATATAAGACTTGACATATCTGTGAATGATTATGTTCAGTTTTTGATCCAAATTAGCTGTTTTATATATAATAGGTTTGTAACAACCAATTTTTGAATTGAATTAAAATATAGTTAGCATTTTTCGTTGATTTTTGTTTGTGTTTGTTTTTAGTTAGTCAATGTAACCTCAAAAAGGTAATACTACATTTGATACTGATTTGATCCAAATCAGTTGTTGATCAAAATCAGCTGTTTTAAGCTTTTCATACGAACAGCTGTTTTTGTGTCCTTGATAAAATCAAAAGAAATATTTCTTCTTCTTCCTTAAGATTAACCTTCCATAAGATTAACATTGAAACTTTGAGGGCCACTGGGGCGTAGCCCTAATGTCCTAGGACTTCGGTAAATGCTTGATGACATATCTACACTGCCCTACTAAGCACAAAGGGGGTAACTGACAATGAAGTAATAATGAGAAAACCCATTTTAAAGTTTAAATAGCTGCCGATTGTATATTTTTTGTCACTAAAAGTAAATATATACAAAAAAAGTTTACTAATTTTTTTATTGATAATTCAATGTGGTTTTAGCAGCAAAAAAAACATTACACACTAATTGGCAGCAGTTACTATACTTTTTACATTTATTTTAGTACAACATTACTAGACCAAATAGGGGTAACTGCAAATTACTAGACATTAATGGGGGTAACTGCGCAGTTACCCCTTATAAACTTTAGTAAATTAAAGTTGCAGCATTAAGTATATTAAGATAGTAAGTTTTTTTATATTTGTTACAGATGTTTCAACTGCATTTAGTAATCAATTAATATGTTTAATATTATATCCTTAGGCCTATTTATAAAATATACATTTACTTCATGTTTAAGCAAACTTGGCTTTTTTTTATTGTAGTGCAGGGAAATGAGGCTACATTCTCAATATCAAAGTTTATTAAGATTAAATACAAACAATTGAATATGTAATATTATTTGGCTAATGCTGGCCTAAGATTAGTCAATTTTAAAAATCAAGACATTTAGGCCTAGGGCTTCTTATTTTTGAGTCTTCTACTTCTACATCGGTTGCCTTCTTCTGGTTCTTCTGATGTTGTGCACATACTAGGCCTACTCTCATTGTCCTGAAATGAAGGATTGTTTTAGTTCTTGGATTTTTTATATTAGTTCTCAGTTCTTATTGGTTTCTTCAAATATGAAAAACATTAAAATTATATTTTTGTATATAGATTTTTACCGTTAAATTTAAATATTAAATTTTTTATTCAATAGATAGGTATGAAATAGTTAATTTATTTTTCAAGATGAAAAGGCTGCATTGTAAATATTCAACATATGCATGTTTAATATTGCATGATTATTTTCAGTACTGGTACTTTGAAAGTCGCGATAATATGTGTGTGTGTTTTTGTTAATAAGAACTTGTCTGATCTTTCCAATCAGTAAATCCCTTTAAAAAAGCACTTAAAATAGAGGAAAAGTTTAATAAAATTTTTATTAGACATTGGTAGTAAGAAAAAGTTAATTTTTAATTTCTCCATATTTCTTTAAATTTGCAAAGTTGTTTTCATGTAATAGTCAATAAAAATCTTATTACAACGTATAATAATATCATAGTTTACCTCTGTTTCTGGTAAGTCCTTCCAAAACTGATGACGGTTTTCTGGTATTATGGAGTCCTTTCCAGTAATTAAACTTTTTATTATACTATGTTTTTTCTTTAGCGGAAACCCTTTGGGGCTTACATGGACTGATGGTGGTGTAATACAATTTCCTTTGAATTTCTTACACAAAAACTCTAAAACTTTCTTTTCCCCGTTGACTCTTTCTGCATAATGAAGGTGATGTTCTCCTCGTTTTGCTTCAATTTCGGCTATATTCTTGATGTACGGGCGGGTATCCTGTTTTTTACTATAGGACAAGTCTTTCCAGTAGAAGAAATCATTAACTCTCATCTCACACACAGTCACATTTGCAGTACTTGATTGGACAGCATTTTTGAAATCATTGAAATCATAAACTTTTTTAATACTGTGTAATGATTTCTCCACTCTGTGGTGGAACGAGTCAGCCGACATGAAGGTATGTCCAGGTTCAAAATATTTGACTGTCACAGTTTCAGCTGAAATGAGAGTAGAGTTTACAGCATATACCAAAAAAGTAAAAAAAGCCCAGTTCTTATTTTGGGCAGTACAATTGTCCATCCAAAGAGTGACTTTTTTCATATGCCTTGCCTCTGAAGTTAGGAATTTATGTACCGTGCTTATTATATCTTCTTTTAATCGTCCACTAATACCTTCATGCCACAAACAGGCCACAATTTGACGTTTCTTGTTTTTGCCAACTGGTACGAAACTTTCATTGTATACACTTAGTCGTTGAGTAAATATTACTGACTTAAACATATCACATCGGGGTAACATAATAACTTTCTGCAGGTCGACAGAGTATATTATTTCATCATCTTCTAGTTTTTTTTCTGCATCTGCTTTATATTCTTTCCTTGCATTCTCATATTGTTCTGTATGTTTTTTATATGAAACACAGTCTTGACAATCATCTTTTAAATTATTCTTGTTGTGAGGATGCAGACTAAAGTGTTCACATAACTCACACTCCTCGTGGCCAAGCTTAACAAAAGCTATGTTCAAATTAGAAACTTCGAGTCGGTAGAGATCATACGAACATTTAAAGTGAGGATATTTTTGTTTGAAGTCTTCGAACATTTTTTGGATTGACAAGTCACTTGGCAAATACTTTCGAAAAGGTGCATGCTCTCGCCTGTAATGAGCTACGGTTGGATCAAATGATTGGATGTGATCTCTAATAATGGAATGGTCAAGTTTATTAGCTGGCACCCTACCCTTCCTGCGGTCAGCTGATGGGGAAATATGTATAACCTTAGAAATATTTTGCAGGATTTTGTCATTTGTTTTATTGTAGCCTAGGGTGGTAAGGAAAAATATTTTACACACCTGGACAGATTGGCCATGTACGGTTTTTAATGAATATTTGTTAGTACATGAACGGCGAGACTCAACAAGAACTGAATGGCGTTTTTTATTCAGTTTATCAACACATCCAAGAACAAATGCCTTCTGGTCTTGCGATTCAAGATCCCAATATTGTGAGTTTATTTGTACGCGCCTGTCCTCTGGTATTTTTCCAATACACTTGAGCTTGCATATTGCTCGACAACCTTCAATCACTGGATGTGTTTGTTTAACTATAACTCTTTTAATTTTCTTTCTTACCAGTTGGCTATGAAAATATTTCTTTCTTTTTCTGGGATTTCCTGATTTTGTAAGGCTAGTAACAGTTTTAAGGTGATCATTAACACTCAAAGGCAACTCAGGTTCTAGGGTAGCTGGATTATTTTCTACATCAAACTGATCATTTTCTATATCATAATTTAGCATCAGGCCTCCAACTATATCATTGCGATTGACATCATTGTTAAGATTATCAATTTCTTTTAAAGGGGGCTCAAATTATGAAATATTGGTATCTTCTACATTAAGTTGAAAATCTCCTAACATAGGTTCACCGCTTGGGCAAGTATTTTCTAAACAGAGTTGAGCATTTTCTACAATATTAGGTTCACTAAAAATATAAGGAATAATCAGGCCATCAACTGCATCCATATAACAGACATCATTAACAGTATCATTGCTGTTATTAAAATTATTGACAAAGCTATTTTCTGATTGTTCATCATTGGCTTCAATGATAACGTCACTTATGTCAGTAACATTTGATGATTGATCAGTCCCACATAAAATTGGGTCTTTGATAACTGAATCTAGTGTTTCATTACTTAGGCCTAGGCCTACACGTTTTAATGAACCGTCCCTATTTATTTCATATGTAACAGTGTGATTACCATTTTTATGATCCTCATTTGATGTGTCTTTTTTATTAATCAATTGTAAATTGACAAATGTAGATGAACTTTTAGGCGTTTTACCTGTGACTGTAGAACACTTGGAGCTTGAACAGGAATTGTTTGTTGTAGGCCTAATATTTCTAAACATATCACTAGCTTTGTTTTTACACTTAGTTAACACTTCACATTTATTATAATTATTATCTTGTTTATTCTTTTGCTGGGCAAGTTTACTCAAAATAATTTTTCCACGGGAACTCATGATTTGGGTTCGTTTTAGTTTACCGGTATAGCCGGTATAATGAAGTAAAAACTAATATGTATTGAAAACAACTTGGAATAAAATAATCCTTAGTACTAAATAATCAATGGAATTCACTTTAACACGTATAACTGATAATATTCACTCACAAACACGTTATTATAAATGTTTAACTGTCCAAGAGAACACAAACCAAAACATAACCAACAAATACATATGTAACTGGCTGTAGCAATAATAGTAGTAATTACTTTTCAGCTGATTGAAAGCAAGGATCAGAATAGCCAACTTACTAGAGTGAATAGGTGGTATATTGCTAATACTAAGCTTTTGAAGCCGTAAGTGTTTTTTACTAAAGCCAATGGCCGTATCTGCATCAAATACGACTAAAATGCTTTAGTAATTGCCAGTTACGGCCTAATTGTTTTAGTATTTCAAGTAGTATGTGTAGATACACCTAAAAAGAAATACATTTAAAATAGGTTTTAAAAGCACTTACGGCCTTGAAACTCTAGTATTTGACTCCAAATATTGTAAAGAATTATTAGGTATATAAATCTCAATAAGTACAAAAATGTCAGTTACCCCCTTTGTGCTTAGTAGGGCAGTACAGGTAATAAGACACATTTTAAAACAAAAATCATCAAAATCGGTCCATTAGGAGAGGCTGGGCGATTGGAAATAGGTTTTGACCTAATTCTTTTAATATATATAGATTGTTTTTAATCATTTTATTTACTACTTTTTAGAACAAAACAAAAAAATATTTTACCTACGTCAATCGTATAAAAAATATATTGTCCCAGGCGGGATTCGATCGCGCGACCTTTGAATTACTGGCCGTGCTCGCTACCGTGGTGCTACCCCGTGCGGCCGCTGCCGCGATGCTAGATTTACAACACCAACTTGTTTATTTTTAAACATTTCCCCATAGTTATAAAACGCCGAAGTTTTGATAAAAGCGGGTGGTGTCATTTTGTTTGGCATCTTAAGCACTATAAATACTGAAAATTTGATCAAAATCGTTAGAGCCGTTTTTGAGAAATTTGCATTTTTGTCGTTTTTTATGGGTTTTTAGGGGTAAATTACCCTTAAAAATTAAAAATTCCAAAAAATGAAAAAAACGCCTGGAGATATTAGGGTTTAGTACCTACATACCAAATTTCATGAAAATCGGACCAATAGTGTCCTCTCTGGTCGTGTATACATACAGACAGACTGACAGACAGACACCACTCTAAAAACACTTTTTTGGGTTCAGGGAGCACCAAAACAAAAAAT
>JAGFPH010023802.1:0-11724 GCA_018207615.1 Philaenus spumarius
CTAAAGTTGAACTTTTTCCTTTCGTTACTAAACACTAGGGGCTCTGCTCCTGGACGCTTCGCTTCACTCGCAGTTGGAAAATTCGCTAATGAATCTCGTTAATCTTTGGCTCGTTTGTACATTGTACAGGGTTTGGCGAGCGAAGCGATCAGAGGTCGAGTTCCTAGTAGTAAATAAAATTATTATACATTTTAACGGAATTTTGTAACATTTCAAAACATCGCAAGCTACATTTACAAAGCTTGGAGTGCGTCAAAAACTTACTAAACTGGTTTTATTTAACAATGTTTAAAGTGTAATGTATACCTAGGTATACTTTTATGTAAATTAAATGCAGTTTAAAATGCTAATACAGATCATGTTTTTCATTATGGTTTTGGTTCAGTTTATTTTCCCCTAAACTTTTCCTTATCCTTATCCAACAACAATAATAATAGTTTAAACACAAACTGTTAATCTATATAATAAAAATGAATTAATTGCTGTTCCTTTGTAAGCGCATCACTTGAGAACGGCTGGACCAATTTGGCTATTTTTTTATTTTAAAATGTTCATAAAAGTCCGAACTAGATTATCATATAAAGACAAATTTGAAAAGTTTTCCGAAAAAGTTTCAAATTTAGAAAAAACTAAACAGCCTCTTTTGTATGGACTCAAGACCATAGCGCACAAAATCAGCTGTTCGTATAAAATGCTTAGTAACACATGTTTGTTTACATTCATTACCATAGCAACTTTACTAGCAAATTTGTAATCAGTTTATTATTTTTTCAAAACCAACAGCTTTTTAGGTTAAATTGACCAACTTAAAATAAAAACAAAAATCAACTAAAATTGCTTACTATATTTTAATTCAATTCAAACTTTGGTTGTTACATATTATATATAAAACAACTGATTTGCATTAAAAACTGAACATAATTTTAGGTTAGGCCTACAATGAACCAAAACACGTTTATTTCCAACCAATTGGGCTAATTTAGAATCAGGTTTTTTACAATTTATCACAACTATCAGTTTTTTTAGATTAGGTAAAAACAAACAAAAGGTTTACTGTATTATCGATAAAGATTTACAAACTATAGATCTAAATTTGTGTAGTATATTCTTGTGGCATAAAAATCATTTTGCAATTTGATCACTTAAGTCAATGGAATAACTTTACTAACTTTTAAATTAAATCAAGCAATAGCGAAGCATTGCTGGGTCCACTAGTTTACCATAAAAATAAGTGTTACATACTGTATAACAATTAAATATTGTTTAGAAATTAAAATGATTATTTTATAAATAATGTTTGGTGCCGTTGTTGAAGCTGAGCAAAATAAATTAAAACATTTGTGAGCGTTGCATTAACTTTGAATGCTTCACGTGTTGTTGCTGTCCCTCCAGTGGTGGGGGAAGCGGCTAGGCCAGCCGGACCGTATTCAATACACGCAGCCAGCGATCCAGTGTGTTTATACATCGATGGTCCTGCTTGAGCTCTGTGTTGTTTATGATATCCCTTACGCAACATTTTGTTTCGTAAACATTCTAGCGTCTCTTCAAAAACGAAATTAATCTTTTTCATAAAATTGAGGGAATGCAATGTTTATATCCCTGATTCCAGGTGTTATTTCTATTTTCAGACGCATTTTCGAAAAAAACCCCGTTGATATCAATTTGAAATATGTACCGTAGCGAAGCACGCACAGCTGATTTTAGATAAAAGGAAATTTGCATCCGATAGCAAATAAAACAGGTGACTCGACGGTCATATTGAGGTTATGTTATGACGTAGTTTTCTGCTTTATCAGCTGGTTGTAATTTCGCAGTATTAGACCTGTAAAAATTAGCTCACCAGTTTACGGGTTCAACGTCCATAGGGAGAAACTGTAGGCAATAATTAATTTGCTTACCCTTTTACCGACAGTTTTGACAGTTACACCATTCGATAGTAAATCACACGGATACAAAAATGCACAAAATGCTATTTTAATTTTTTTCGTTCACAAAAGCTCGGAGTGGGCGTGCGAAGCACGCAATGTTCTTCATAAAATATGCTGAATGCTATTTTTATTTATTTAATTCACAAAAGTTTGGGGTTGGCGTGCGAAGCACGCAATGTTTTTCATAAAATTATGCTGAATGCTATTTTTATTTATTTCATTCACAAAAGTTTGGGGTTGGCGTGCGAAGCACGCAGCGGTCTCTTAGTAAAGTACAAATTTAAAGCATCCCAATTCAAACTTCTGACGTAAGACTGCCTATTTAGTCAAAGCATTAGGAAGCTATTACTTTGTTTCGATGTTTGCCACACTGGTTATGACGTCACGTCAATATGCACATGAAATACTAGATGTCAGCTGATCGATAATGGTAAGAAATTCCACAGGCCTTGGAGAGTAGGTTATCCGGAATACATTTGATACTATGTAACAAATCTAGTAGCCTAAGTGTTTGTAGTGAAGGTATGTTTCCTTCGTAGTTGATGCAAAGAAAATTTGGAAGTGTTGATGAGCGTGACCATCAATTAAAACGGGGGAAAACGCTTTTCCCTTTAAACTTAATGAAACCATACACTCAACTGACTGCAAATATAAACAGTATAACACTAGTGTAAAAGAACAAATAACAAAATTTAAAGTTGAATAGGCGAATTAGTATAGCACACTTTCGATCGTCATTAGAGTGATCATAGGGATCTTTGATATTGCCCTACTTTACTTTACTCTTATGGTGAGGCCTAAGGTCGGGGAGTAGTCAACGAGCACCGATAACGGTTTGGGTTATCATTAAACATTTTATATAATATTTATATTATGTCCAAATTAGGTACAGACGTTCGTTTTACACGTCGCTCGGACGACTTAAAAGCCCCGTCCACACTTGCAGACTTGTCTGCGGAAACATTGTCGGCCGACTGTCTCTCCGGTGTTTTCTCTTGTCTCCGGAGACGTCTTCAGCTAGTCTGCCGACTGTCCGCCGACAATCGGCCGACAGTTTGTGTGTTTCTGGAGACAAAAGACAATGTTTTCTGTTTTCCAAACGAACGGAAAACACGCAGATTGTCGGCCGACTATCAAAATACTTATACTGTAAAGTGATAAATATGGTACATTTTATACTTTTGTAAAGAACGTAACATAACAATTTTGTTATTCTTATTATATCAATAAAATTGTGAGAGTAATTAATACGTATTTTTACCCCTTTACTTTTTATTTGAAATTAAGAATAGTATATTTCAATATTAGTCTCTAAAGTGACCTTTTTCATATTACAGAACATATATTAATATTAAATTTTTAGTGAAAAACTATCGTTTGAACAATATAACTAACAAAATATTGTGTTAGTTTATACATAAAGAGAGATTAAAAAAAATAAAAATAACAATACACTAATTCTCACATACATTCGTTTAATGACCAAACGCGTTTCAACGACAAAGTCGTCATCCTCAGTGATACATGAGCTACAAATAAAAACGTATAACTAGTTTAGCCTAGTACTAAGCTCCATATTTATATCCCTCTACAAGAGTGGGCATGATCTTAGTGACAACCAATAGGGTTATCGCAACAACAGAAAGTTAAATACCACAGTCGAAAGGAAAGAGAGGGAGGGTAATATTACAGTCCATTAAAACGTATATGCGTGAGAATTAGTGTATTTGTATTATTAGCCGAATTTTCGAAGAAAATAAGAGCTATTACACTCGACTCAATTTGAAAATTACTTTATATATATATATATATCTGTTTTATTCCCGGATCGATAAGTGGTAGTAAATATGCTTCAAAATTGCTGATTTTTTGGTGAAAGGGTCCTAGTAGGATTCTTCAGATATACCTTTTTTTGTTTTACGATCGGATTCAAAATGGCGGAGTTATACCGATTAATCGTTTTTGGGTAGGGATTTAAGTATATGGATTTTTCCCACCTTGATAAAATGGTAGTAAATATGCTTCAAAATAGCTGAAATTTTAGTGGAAGGGTCCTTGTAGGATGTCCCAGACACTGATATTTTCATTTTTCGATTTTACACAAAATGGCGGTTTGTTTGATTTAAACCAAAATGGCAAAGTTAGAGCGAAGAAATTGCATTATTACTACCACCCATAAGCCCTTGTGCAGATTTTGAGCTATATCGTTCAAAAGGTAATTAAATTTTCTACAATCCTGTGCAAAGGTATTTCAGGTACAGTCCCCGGAACACGGAACAAAATTGATAGAAAGCTCCCGATAAATGATTTTTTCATTATAAATGTCAGGTTTTTGCTCGATTTCTCCCACTCATAAGCCCGTGTGCAATTTTTGAGCTATATCGTTCGAAAGATAATTAAATTTAATACAATCCTGGGTAAAAGTAATTTAGGTACAGTCCCCGGAACAAGGAACAAAATTGATAGGAATCTCCCGATAAATGATTTTTACATTACCCATGTCAGGTTTTAGCGCAATTTCTCCCACTCATGAGCCCATGTGCAATTTTTGAGCTATATCGTTCGAAAGGTAATTAAATTTCCTAAAATACTGTGCAAAGGTATTGCAGGTACAGTCCCCGGAACAAGGAACAAAATTGATAGAAAGCTCCCGATAAACGATTTTTCCATTATAAATGTCAGGTTATTGCGCGATTTCTCCCACTCATAAGCCCGTGTGCAATTTTTGAGCTATATCGTTCGAAAGGTAATTAAATTTCCTACAATCCTGTGCAAAGGTATTTAAGGTACAGTCCCCGGAACAAGGAACAAAATTGATAGAAAGCTCCTGATAAATGATTTTTTCATTATAAATGTCAGGTTTTTGGCGATTACTCCCACTCATAAGCCCTTGTGCAATTTTTGCGCTATATCGTTCGAAAGGTAATTAAATATACTACAATCCTGTGCAAAAGTAATTCAGGTACACTCCCCGGAACAAGGAACAAAATTGATAGGAATCTCCCGATAAATGGTTTTTTCATTATTCATGTGAGGTTTTTGCGCAATTTCTCCCACTCATAAGCCCGTGTGCAATTTTTTAGGTGTATCGTTCGAAAGGTAATTTAATTTACTACAATCTTGTGCAAAAGTAATTCAGGTACACTCCCCGGAACAAGGAACAAAATGGATAGGAATCTCCCGATAAATGGGTTTTTTTATTATTCATGTGGGGTTTTTGCGCAATTTCTCCCACTCATAAGCTCGTGTGCAATTTTTTAGCTGTATCGTTCGAAAGGTAATATAATTTACTACAATCCTGTGCAAAAGTAATTCAGGTTCATTCCCCGGAAAAAGAAACAAAATTGATAGGAAACTCCCGATAAATGATTTTTTTCATTATCAATGTAAGGTAATTAATAAGCAATTTCTCCCACTAAAACCCCAGTGCAATTTATGAGCTATATCATTCGAAAGGCAATTAAATTTACTATAATCCTGTACAAAGGTATATTTGGAACAGTTTCCGGAACAAGGAACAAAACTCATAGTAAACTCTCATTATAAAATACTAGTTATTCCCTGATAAGAAAATTCGGCTATAGTAATGCGGCAGTGCTGCTTACGGGTTTTTTTATACTTCCCATGATTGACACCTTTGTTTTATAAGTGGTAATCTGTTTGCATTTGCTTCACCGCGGGGTTTGGTGAGCGAAGCGAGCAGGGGTTGATACTTCTAGTACTGTAGTTATAACTTTAAGTATAACATTTCCAGTATTGTTATATTTTTAATTTCAAATCCTTGAGGAACATGTTCTTTATTGTATTAAAACTGCACATTAATTTGAACCTTTATTTAAAACTTTCTAACAGACACTTTGTCTCTGACCAAAAATTAGAAAATCTTTCCAGCAGAGTGAAAATTGTATGTCATTATCAAAGTGAATTAAACATCATTGTTGTAATATCGATCAAAGAAATAAGAAACAGGTAATTTAATTAAACTTTGTTTACAGCATACGAATCGTATGGTTCTTACCTACGAATCGTAAAAGTTTCATAATTTTACAGCTCTGCTAAGTGTATTAAATAGTAGTGTAATAATGAAGCGTGGTTTTTACCTTCAAACTGCACAGCTTAGTTTTCGAGAAAAACTAATGCTCTATCTCCCTCTCTCTCTCCCCCCCCCCCCCCCAGTCTCTCTTCTGCACTTCATTGAATCCGACACTCGTCTCTCGTCTGCAAAAAGAGCTCTCAGCGCTCCTAACGGCGGGATGCAAAATCACACTTTTATACCTGCTTTTTTGGGCTGAATTTTTAACATTGGAACTTTTCGTCTTATTGATATGTAGTCATTGTCGGAGAGGAAGTTTAACGAGGGCTTTAAAATGAAGTATCACACAATAAGTGTTACTATTTTAAAATTTTGACTTACAACCCCCCCTCCTCCTTAAGAGGCGGCAGGACTTGATATGAAAACTGCCTTTTAGTTTCCAAAGTAAGCACCAGAGTCGCTCTCTACAAGTTTGTCCGTATCACTGCTTGGAGCGCTGCCTGCACAAAGTGAGGTAGCACAACCCTCGACTGCCTGGCCTTCAGCCGTAATAGGATAGGAAATAATAGGAGGGGGAGAATGCTTACAAAATTTAGGTTCGTCAATAAGAATCGCGTTGACATTATTATACTCTGCATACAGTAAGTTGGCAGTCGGGCCAGTCAGCTACCTAAAAATTCAAATATACAGTTCAGTTCTATGATTTTTTGTTCTCTACAATTTGATATAAATTAATTCGATTTTAATAAACTATATATTCGTAATTCCATTTTCAAAAAAAACCTGTTTTAGTAGCGTTTCTTGTCGCAGGAACATAAAAACATGTGTTTTCTGATTTTTTATTTAAATTGATATTTATTTTTATGCACTTCTATTTAGACCTAAATTACAAAACTTTTTTCTATCTTGAAAGAAATTATAAACCATATTTTACAGTGTTATATAACTTTATTTACATTATTTTTGGTGAAAAATGTCACACGTTTAGACAATTTGTTTCATTCTAGAATATCTGAGATCAATATAAATGGTTACATCAAATTTTCAAGTATACATTTCAATTTTATGTTTTGTATATTTTTTAAAGAATTACAAAAAATGTTTACTTCTTTTTATGTAGGCCTAAAGTTGAATTTTTTCCTCCGTTACTGAACATGTTTTACTTCCTGAGCTAATAACTTTAATAATTTTATATCAATAAATTTTTTACTGGCATTTCGATTCTTTTAGACCTTTTCCTATAAAAAAAGCCTCGGAACACTTTTGGATTAGAGTTAATTTACTATTTTTTACGAATTTATGAAAATATGCTTGAAAGTGGCAAAAACTCAAAACTATTTTACATTGCCGCTTGGAGGGGGGTTAAACGCCTACTAAAAAAAACTAAACGTTTTGTATTTTCTTATTTTTTCTATCTTCTTTTTATTTGTTTTTATTTGCTTTCTATTATATTATCGCAAACCGGTTTGGGGCCTGCGCCCGGTTTGACTTATGGCCTTGGGTGACTTATAATAACTTTTAGTTATTATTTTTTTTAGATTACTGTATAGACTAGAGCAAACTTGATGTCGACTGACGGGCAATATGAATATGCGCCAGTAGGTCATATTGTCTTTAGATATACAGTTTTACATAATAACTACTTTTTTTTTAATTGTGTGACATATAAAGAATATTATTTAATGGCGCCAATCGAGCTCCATAACAGCAGGACTTATACTCCAACCAAACAAAAATACTATTTGTAATGAATCAACTGTAGCCTATGTATTCAGTTCAAAGTACAATCGACATTGAATCAGAATGAAAGGGAGCCAGGTTGTCGCTTGTTCCACGAAATTTAGGCCAACGACCTTCTGTGAATCGAGTGAGGGGTAGTCAAAATAATGACGCGATAGCTTGTATGATGTCAAGGTCACTTTCTACCCTGCTCCGTACCGCTCGCCTCTTCTTACAACATTTTGCCACACCAATAAGTCATGTTTACTTCAGTAAAAAATATTGTACAAATATAAATGCAAATATTGTAATTGTAATAGCAATGTTTTAGCAATATTCCTTCAATACCTACAGCTACAGCTTTCAAAGTTTGTGTATACCAAAGTCATATTATTTGTCATTTTTCTGGTTGACTATAATTCCAAAAACCCTTAGGATATTACAGACCCAAGTAAATATCTATTGCATTTGTTTCCTTATCATGTTTCATATTATTACATTTAAGATGTATTTTATTTTTGTCGTGTTTCTTTAAAATTGTCAGGCGAACAATGAACGCACGTCAATTTCATCCATTACTGTCAAAGGTTCCAAACAAACGGGATAAGTAAAAGTGGTAGGGTTTTGGATAAAGCTATGTCACACAAAACCACTTCATTTGCCACGCCTACTTGACACAAAAACTACACTGTGCAAACTATGATAACTTGGTCCCGCAATCAAAAAATATATCATTTGTATGGAAGGAAAAAACGAATTCAAAAGTTGTTCTTTTTCATAAAATATTGGGTATTTAATAACTTTCACGCAAAACCATGTAAGTTATGTTATATACATATTTAAAAACATATTTTTTTATTTTATTGCAAAATACAATTCTTGTACAACTTTTCTAGTTTCAAAAACGTGCCACGAGGCTGGCAAAAGGGTGCCAAGCCCTTGTTGTCCTATTTTGATATCGAGCTGAGGGACAATGTGGGAGACTTTATTGTAGTTTGCTCACATCAGTGGCGTAAATAGGATTTGAATTTGGGGGGTGATGATTCGGAAAGGAGACATCACCGGGTGGTCTGGGTAGAAAAACGGGGGGGGGGGCCTTTATTGCCTTGGTTTTTTGTTGAACGTTATAATAATTGTGAACAATAGAACTGATATGAACACAGATTATGTTGGATTTATAAATAAATTCTGAACCGAGTGTTGAATGAGTTTGATTGAGGGAGTACACGTATTGAAACAAAACGTAAAATAAAACAATAATAAAAAGCAGTATCGGAATGGCGTTGCGGCACCAGTATATTCTTGTATACAGGTTATGTTTAATTTATTACTATATTATTAATAATTAATTACATTTAATTTCTGTCATATAACACAATCTTGTTATCACATATAATTTATTGTGTTATTCTTTCCATATTTAATTAGATAAATTAAACTGAATATAATAAACTGTCGAAATATTTTGAAGAAAAAATATATATATAGGCTTATATAAGCTTCTTATGTGTTTGACAAAAAGTGTTACTTCTTCATTAGTCAAATATATTTCCTTGCCTCAGACGGATGTGACCTTTCCGGTAACCATTATTCTCAGAATCTGACTATTTGCACTGTATTACTAAAACAAGCGTTTACTTTTGGTTACTGTAATGTATATTCATTTCAATTTACCTTCAATTTCATTTTTGAAGAATTAAAACAAATATTATTTTATTTTCACGGTATATGCAAGACAATGACTGAGGGCCCCAAAATTAAAAACATAAAACAATCACAGCTCAACTAAGAAATATATTTCATTATGCAACGAGGCTATTAACAATAACATTATAAAAATACTCGCTGTGATGGTTAAACAGAAAACAGATACATACAGATTTTAGATTTTATTAAATTATGTAAAAATAAAAAACAATTTGCAAATGTTTAATCCTTATCTAATACCGTAATATCATGAGATAAAAAGGTTTAGAATATAAAATATAAAAATGTAGCCTACAACCCAAAAATAGAAAATATTACAGTATATACTATACCGTATGCATTTCAGTTGTTAAAATCCAAGTAATACAATTTTGTCTAACTCTAGTTAATAAAGAACACAGTAGAAATCAAAATAAAGAGAACTAATAATTTACAAAAACAAATTTGCAAATGTGTAGTTTGTTTATCATTAATTTATTCCAAAAGTTACTAGTTAAAAGTTATATACGATCAGAGAGGGGGGGGAGACCGAGAGACAGACCGGCCAATAAAGTGAAGAACACTGTTATTTGTTTATACGCGTTCACAAGCTAGACTGCCTGGCCTTTACCCGTAATAGAAAATGATGAGATGGCGATAATGCTTACAAAATGTATGTCCGCCCGTATGTATAAGAATCGCGTTGACATTATTAGTAGCCTACCTCTCATAAGTAAATATTGAAATCTTGAGTTCTCTAATTGAACATTAGTTGTAAATATTATATTTAAACAGAAATTCAATATTTATTTCAATTCATTACTGATGATTTTAAAAAGTTGTCCAGCTTGGTTTTTTATATTGCAACATGGTTTGCTTGTGACTTATAAGATTATAATATTTACTGTCACAAATTGTTTGGAACTGTAAAAATTTAAAATAGGTTATTTTTACCGGTGTTGCCTGTTTCAAACACGCATAGTAAGGATAACAAACATGTAGCCATGCCAATAAGTTTTGTTTACTTCCGTAAAAAATATTGTACAAATATAAATGCAAATATTGTAATAGCATAAAATCACTGGAATACAAGAACAACCGAAATCTTCAAGTTGACGGACCGAGCATTGGTTGTACTGTACTACTGGAGGGCGGGAAAAGGTATAGAAGATTGGCGAGCGACGCCAACCCTATCTGCAGGGTTACGGCCGAACTACTGCGGCCTGTATTTTTCATTGCAAATGCTAACATATTTTAAAATGCCTAGTATAAATAGTAAACACGGTTAAAATTACTAAAGTAAATGATAGAGACAATTGCAATAGTATGAGTGTACTTTTTATAGAATAATTATTTATATTTAGCTTGTACATCAATTTTAAAACGTCGACAAAGTCACCCTAAATGTACGTGCTTCTTATGGGAAAATAACAATTTGTTTTCACTGTTTTTCGAGTCGGTACAAAGTAAATACAACATTTTTCTACATTAACGTGTTGGTAAATACTTTTTATTTGGTTGTACCATTTTATTTTAATTTACAATCTTCACGCATAGCCAATATTACATAATTTAAGAGTTCGTCCCATGTTAAAAAGACGGAAGGGCAGGCGGACCGCGCGGCCAACTCCGACCGCCTCTTAACCGAATAAGGTTAAATTCATTCATACCCCAAAAGGTGCAGGATTTGCCCAATATAACTTCTTGAAAGTTTGGAGCTAATACACATAACAGGTTCAAAATTACGAAGGGGTTGTGGAATTTTTGCGTCACTCTGTATATATAGAACAGATGAAAAATAACAGATATTTACTAATCATCGCTCATAAATTTGGCAACACCGCAGCAAATGCTAAAGTTTAACTTTCGCGTGAATACGAAATGTCGCACGTCAAGACAGTTTTATACTACCGAAGTTTATTTGCTGATAATCGAAAACACACAATTAAATTAGCCCAGATCGCTCGCTTTGACAAAACAAAAACATATGTTACGCCCACTCTGACAGTGTTAATTATAAACCCGGAACACGTGCTCGATAAATCTGCGCATGCGTTGTGTACCGAGGCGGAGGGAATCGCGAGGGAAATTTCGCACCGCAGTGAAACGTCAGCGCACACTGCGGGAACTCTTTCGTGCGTGCTACCCGTAACGGATACCATCGGAATAGTGGTGGAACTATCGAACTGATTTGTACGGTCGATAATTTGAACACTATCGATAGTTTCAATCTAATTGTTAAGTATGAGAATCGATAGTAATAATTTTGTATGGTTATGAAAAATAGGAGAAATTATTCAATAATCAGGCTTCGTGTTGCTAGGCTACTTGGGCATAATTTTGTAAGTTGTGCCCAGA
>JAGFPH010023803.1:1234-11723 GCA_018207615.1 Philaenus spumarius
AGAACTCTCGGTGAGTGGAATCTGATGGTAGGCTGAATTGAGGTCAAACACAGTGAAAAACTTGGCTCCCACAAACCAATTGAAGCACTGGTGCAGATTAGGAAGGGGTACGGCTTCGATTACGATATGTTGGTTGAGTTTTCGATAATCGATGACCATGCGGGGTTTCTTTTCAGGATGCTGAACAAGAAACGCTGGAGAAGAATAATTGGAAATGCTTTTCTCTACTACTCCTTTTTCAACGAGGTCCTTGATGTGCTCCCTCAAAAATTGCATTTTCGGAGGGGCCAATTGATAGGGCTGGCTTTTCACCGTTATATTATCTTTCAGCACTATTTCATATTTAATTAGGTCGGTGAGTCCTAATTCAGTAGTAAGGACATCAGGGAAATTTTCTATAAGTCCTGAGATCTCCTTTTGACATTTGTCATCAAGGTGACTCAGTGGATTTTCGGTGACCTGAGTAGCAGAGGATAAAGTAACTGTAGGAGGTAACCATTTTTGAAAATTTACTAATTGAAAGGGTTTAGCCTTATAAAATTTAAAAGAGAAGGTGCCTTGGAAAAGATCTAAAATGAGTCGACTTTTTAGAAAGAAATCGGACCCTAGGATGAGAGGACACGACAGCTGAGGCGCCACTAAAATTTCAAAATTCCAGCTACAGTGATGTATTTTAATATGGACTTTACATGCTAGATTGATCCCTAGTTTTTCTCCATTTGCGGTGAGGCACTCCGATTTTACCTCTTGAATTTCTTTAACTACATTTAAAGATTTTAAATGTTCAAACAGATCAGAAGACATGATGCTTCTGACTGAGCCAGAGTCTAACAAGGCGTTAGACTTAAAATTTTTAAAATTCACTTCAACAAGAGGTAGAATCTTGTTGCTCAAACCTTTAGATTTTAAAGACTTATATGTTTTTCTCGTGAGAGAATTATTAGCTAAGGGAGAAAAACTATTGATCTTATTTTTGCATTTTTTGAAAGAAGGGCACTCCCAGTTATAGAGACCAGTTGTTTTACAGTTGAGGCACGTGGGCCTTAAGTAAAAGGGTGCAACTAATCCCTGTTTAGAATTTGAAAAGAGACAAGATTTAGTGGGTTTTGAGAGGTTACTCTCATGTTTAGAAAATAACTTTGACCTATTCTGATCATATACTACCCCAGGTTTAGCATGAAAGAGAACAGATTTATTTAAAAGAGGTGTCTAACGTGGTAAGGTTTTATTTAAGTATGCAGGTTTAAAAAAAGATTGATAGAATTTAATGTGGCTATAGTCGTTTCTTACGGTAGGAGCTTTGATTGGAAAAACGACTAATTTCCGCCCCTTGAGTCGTTTTTTGAATGAGAGGAAAAATTGTGTTGAGTGTGTTGTCGTTGATTAGGATACTGCCTACACTGTGGGCTTGTATGACCTCTTCGGCCACAATTATAACAAATAACGGGTGACCTTATGGGTCTAACTTCGGGTTCCGACTTAGAGAAGCTTTTTTGGGTAGACAATCTTTCCCTATCCGTATATAAAGTATTATTGACTTGGGCACAGATGGTGTCCAAGTCATTAAAGTTTACAGGCTTTTTAGCGAAAACCAGACAGCTTCGCACCTCCGGCGAGAGAGCATCCACAATAACCTGGGTGATTTCGGCTTCATTTTTATTGACAAGAAGCACCTGCGCTGCTTCCTTAATGTCGGAGACAAAATGGTGCAGGGTCTCTCCCAAACCTTGAGGTCTAAAGAAGAGATCCTGCTCCAAAGTGTTCCGACGTTTAGCAGGAATAAAACTTTCTAGAGCTTCTCTGTGGAAGGCGCGAAACGTCGTGTGCTTACACAAGCAGGAGCTTAACGGTTCCTTCGCGTAGGGCATAAGAATACTTAAAATGTTTCTTTTAATGTCCGGATAAATTTTACATAACGATAATGCAATTTTGATAAATTTAATTAGCTTCTCCAAGTCGAAGCCGTCTGTTATGGGCAAGGTTGCTATTAACTTTTCAGCCGGATGGCTGAGTTTTCCATAAACTATTTCAGGAGTGGAATTCTCCTGTGCTAAAATGACGGGAGCAGGTACAGAGCCTGAATGTAGCAAATTTCCTTCGGTTGACGGTTGAGTTAAAGTCGGAATGGTGGGAACTGTGGCCACGTTGATTTGGTGCGGCGCTGTGGACTGCGTAGAAACTATCGAGGCATTTAAAATATCTGCAGAGAGCGATTGAAAATTTAATTTAAGCATTTGCAGAGCTGCCAACATACGATTACACTCAGCATTGTGTTCAGTGGCATGTAAATTTAAATTATCTATACCGGTGGTTAATAAGCTCAGCCTAGCTTCAAACAGTTCGAGCCTTGCATTGAAACGAACTAATTCTAAATTTTGAGTGGGGTTTAAATCTGCAAATTTATCATGTAAATCGTCAAGCGATTCTTGAGCAAGGTCTAACTGCTCCTCAACATTATCTACAGTAATTTTGTTTGCACAAGGCTCAGAACCCGCCTGAAGTAGGCCTCGCAAACTAGGCCGCATTGTCCTTACAGTGCCTACACCGCCTCCTCGCACCATTACCTCAAAACTAAGTTCTGGCTTCCTAAGGTAATCAATTATCTGGTGTAAGTCTGACATGTTTATTAAATTTAATGAAAAGAAAGCCAGGTGATAATTTGGAAAAGAAGACGAAAAAAAAAACTATGTGTATATAAAATAATAAAAAAAGTATTAAGAGTATTAAGACAGATACAAACAGAGAGAAATTTTGTAAATTTTTTTTGAATTTTTGTAAAGTTTTTATCTATTTTTGGATTTTATGAATTTTATTTATTTTTTTTGGATTTTATAGTTTTTTGTAATTTTTTTGTTTTTTTTGTCTCTGCTTGGATATATCTTAAATCGTATAAAAAAAGAAAAATAAAAATTTTAAAGTTTCATCAAAAAAAAAAATATAGGTTTATGAAATATGTCGTAGTACGAGAAAGGTGCGACGAATGAAGGAAAAGTCGATAGGAAACAAGAAACAAGGACCATTGAGTTACCACCAAGCAAAATTTTAAACTAGATAAACAAACTATAATCACAGAGTGTGACTATAAAAAAAATTTTAAATTTAGGCCTATCTGACAACTGAACAGCTTAACAAAAAATTTAAAAGGAAAGTAACCACGCGAACTGGTACCAGAAAACATGTACCAATCTTACAAAAAGAATAATTAAGAGAACGGAAGCAATACTGGGCCACATAGATTGGTACTGTTCAAAACTTACCTTTAAAAATTTAAATATCACCAAACGTATGAATGTTTCAGCTGATTACTCACAAATCACTAGACACCTAGAGGTTAACTCAATAAACCATAGAACTAGGTTCAATATCAGGTTTATTAACCAAAGTTAAGTAAAAAAAAAAGGTTATATGTCCTTAAATAAAAAAAGAAATTATTTGTACGCCCTTAGTACAACAAAAACTTCAGATTAAAACAATACATATATATTTAATTAAATTGAATTTTAAAAGCCCTCCCCAAAAATCAAAAATCAAAAGCCCTCCCCATTAATAAAGATTACAGAATTTATACAAAAGGTTAGACAAAATTACAAAAATAACATGAAATACCATGGATTTGCTTAAGAATAAAATATATGTCGTTGGCCAACTCTAAAGCTAAGTATAAATAGTTGAATAGATAAACAAAAAAATTAATTATGAGACGTCTCTCTATAAAAAAAAAGGTATATGAATTTCTAATATACGCCCTTAGGGCTAAGGTCCGAAATGTGCTATAGCTTACACCTCCCAATGTTATTAAATACAAAACATGTCCTATATACTATTCATTTACAAATAAAACACAAATACAAATTCAGCATATTCAAAATTCATTTAAAGAGAAAAAAAGGTCCACTGCAGATTATTGGTAGTTATAAAACATTTTAGTTTGTAGTTAAAGCACTGTAGTTACAAAATATTTTAGTTTATGGTTGAATCACTGTAGTTACAAAATATTTTGGTTTATAGTTAACTTCTTGTGGAAAGGTTGGCCTTTTCAGCAAAGTGTAAGCTGTTGCTGGACTTATGACATGATACCAGAATTAATGCCCTGAAGTTGGACCAGTGTAAAACTGGTGTTCTCAATTAAGGGCTTATAAAGAAAGCATAATGATTAGTCACGCACATAACTGAAACTTCCGACTAAATTAAAACAAAGCTACGGCATTGCTAAGCAGTTAGCAGCGGTTATAAATCAGACATGACGGAGAGACTCGTGGCAGGTCAATGATGACTTTCTAGAAAGATCTATCGATAGGCCAAGGTTAACGGTCAAGAATAAATCAGCTGTTCCGACTTCAGATAAGCTGTCGCATGGTGCTATGCAGAGATGGTAGATACTGTACGGGGTCGGTACCTAGTGGAGAAAGGAGTAACTAATTGGAAAGGTCGATAAGGGTAAATGCAGAAAGGTTGTAAACTGTCGGAAAGACGCTACAATAGGTTGAGTAGGAAGAAGAGGTGGATATGAAATTTCCTAGATCATGAAATGGGTTCTAAAAACACTTCACTGAAGTTCTTATAAACATCTTATACGAAGTTATTTATTTCAATCGTGTTTAGTAATGTTTTTAATTGGAGAAGTACCGACGGACTATCATCACCTGAAATAACTTTTCCCAACAATAAAAAGCATACATAGTCTTAACCTAGTTTTGATTCGTGAATCTTCAGATTCAAAGTCAAGTAAGCTACAAGGCCTTTGTAGTCAACACTTATTGGTCTCCCCAGAATTGAGTAGATATATATAAAATTGAATTATCATTCCTTGTTTGTAATAATTTGTCTGAGCGGCCAGGCTAGTTGGCTCTATATCTGATCTCAGAATAAAACTAAAATATTAACAATGATAAATGTAGATATTGCACAAATATATTACATTATACATTTTTACTCAATGTAGTGTCATGAAATAAAAAAAAGTACATTTATAGAAATGCCGCGTTTAATTTTAATTTTTGTTAAATCAAGTTACATTTCATATTTACAAATTATCTATTATCTAAAAAATCTTATACAAAATGTTATTATTTTTATTACAGGGAAACTGAAAAACTCAAAACTTTTAACAAGTAGGTATATACCTTCGGAATACCGAACTTGTTTCTAGTTCGGAATTTTTAACTACAAACAAGAAAACAGCGGTGAACAGTATTAACAGAAGAACTATGCCAAAACTAATACAACTAATAGTCTCAACATTTCACATATTTGTACGGGAAATAAAAGAAACAAATAGTAGGCCTACTTTAAATCACAGATAATTAATCTATATAATATATAAAATCCAAAACCTACTCACACACTCACTGATCACAGTATCTCAAAAACCATACCACCTAGGAACGTAAAATTTGTTACACATATTGCTCATAAACGCAAGAGGCGCTCTAAGAAATGATTTTGAAATGTTTTGCCTTTAAGGATTGATACAACACCTAAAATAATAAAATATTGTTTGTTATACTTTCCTTAAAGCTAGAAAGATGAAATTTGGTAAATTTATTTCTTACAAGATTCATAAAAAAAGTTAAATCGTTTTACAATTCGTTACATGTTGATAGGGGTGCTAGAGGCACACTACGAAAAGATTTCAATATAGTTGGCTTTTAAGAGTTGAAACAATCCCTAAAACAATAAATATTGTTTGTTATAAATGGGAGGAACCAGAAGCCTAGATATGTGAAATTTGGCACACAATTGCTCATAGGCGCTAGAGGAGCACAAAGAAAGGATTTTAATATATTTGGTCTTTAAGGGCTGAATCAAACGCTAAAGCAATAAATATTGTTTGTTACACTTTCCTTAAAGCTAGAAAGCTGAAATTTGGTACATTTATTTCTTACAAGATACATAAAAAAATTTAACCAGTTTTACAATTCGTTACGTGCTGCTATAGGGTGAAGATGTGATAACAACCCCTAAAAACAATAAATATACATGTTTATACTGTCCTTATACTAAGCAGCTAATATTTTGTACATCTATTTCTTACATATAAAAAATAACTCTGTTCTACATTTTGCCACGTTCTTCTAAGGGTTGTAAATGTAGTAACTACCCCTAAAACAATAAATATTAATTGTTATACTTTCCTTGAAGCTAGAGAGCTGAGATTCGGCACTTATTAATTTTAAGGAAATATTCAAAGAAGTACGCTGATCAAAACTATCCCGATTTATGCATTTGCAATTAAAGACTTATCTGGGCCATCTGCAACATCCAGCTAAGACTGTGATTTACCAGTCTGTAGATTTAGTGGTTGAAAAAGAGGACGCTCATCACTCTGAATTCTTTATTTTTTAATTTATTTAATTTATTCAGGCCACATACCTTGACGAAGGTGATTGAAGGGCAGACAGTTAACAATAAATACCAAACTAATTGAAAACACGTGTAATAATAAATTCACCTTCGTGAAATAAAAGATGAAAGAAAATTAGGAAAAATATTACAATTATGTAACACAGTAGGTAATAAAAAAAGATTCCATGTAGCGAAACACGGGTACTCAGCTAGTATTTTATAAAATATCTGGAAACCCATTCAAACGAAGAAAATTTCATGAGCAGCGACAATGCCACAGTTTCCTTGATCTACAATTTCATGAGCAGCGACAATGCCACAGTTTCCTTGATCTACACTGCAATAAACTCATGTGGGTGTTAAGCTCCTTTAAAAACCATCACATTCACAAAGGCATTCTAACGCCAACTGAGAGCAAAACTACGCCGGTTATTGTTGTACAAAGTAATTAATAGTGTCACGTGACAGGTTGGTTAAATTTCACTTTGAAACAGAAACTGGAATATTGTTAGAGCTTTGCCGGTGTTCAGGATTTACCTTCATATGTGATGACCACCATTTAAGAAAATATTTACTTGGAGCATTATTTTCCAGGAGTTTTAACAAATTTGATTCAACGGTATACATCAAAATTTGTATTTATTACTTATACCGCAAAGTAAAGCAATAATTTCTTTTTTAGAACAACATAAATGGAAAAGTCAATACAACACGTATATAATTACAGAATAAAAATTTTAACAGAAGTAAAATTTGTATATCATGTAATTTTACAGTGTATATTATGTACACGAAACGAAATAATGAAACCATGCAGAATTCAAGAATTAAGTTTTCGCAAAAAATGTCGAAATATTGAACATACATTTGACATTCATGGAACATTCTGTATTTAGTAGGCTATTAAAAACAAGTAACATGCCGTAGATAGGCGTTTGCAATAACGGCTATATCAATTAGATTAGAACCAAAAATATAAAATCATTTACACAATAACAAATCACATCCCAATACATATTGTAAGGAGACTTAGTATATTAGTATACATAGGGTAGATTTACAAAATGCAATTAAAGAATACGTATAAGTTTTGTTTACTAAGTCAGTTAGCAAAAAACTCACTTTAAGACATCATTAAATTTAATATTTTAATTAAGAATAGTTTGTGTCAATAAAAAAACTTGGCACAAGACAGACCAATAAAACTAGTTTACAAAGGAAAAACATAATTAATTGTTTTAACTCTTCTCTTATAAATAACCGTTAACGATCTACGTGGGATGTTATCATTTGAAGCCGAATAATTATTTCTGCAATATTTTAATCAGTTAATTATTTTTAACAGATCTCTTTGTAAAATATTGTTAATAATCAAATAGAATTTGTGTAATACAGAAGACCACTTTAACAAGAATAAAGTAGTTCGTGGTTTTCTAAAGTTAGTTGGTTAATTAATTTTACTTTTTTTGCACGACAAAGTCATTTTATTCGAAGACGAACACAAATTTATTAAAAATGTTCCATCACTATAAAATGTTCACGTATATTGTTCCCTGTTGGTGCCACGTGAATAAAAATCCTATAATATTAGGGGAGGAAAATATGTACATTTAGAGTTCTCGAAAACTATTTCAGTTATGCAGTGGCGACGCAATAACTTGGAATGTAAATTTATAGGCGTTAATAACTGTTCGTGAGTGAAATATAGGGTGATATTATTCTAATAGTAAATACGAGTATGAACACATTTTAACATTGAGGTTATGTTTAGTATTACACTAATTTTGAAAACAAATGCAATTTTTGTGGAGTGTAATGAAAAATATTCTTAAAGAACGTAATTTACAAAATCTTATTTCACATTACTTTTTCATTTGTTAAATATTCTGATAAGAGAAATAGTTAATTGCGTACTTGTGGGAGTAGCTTTTATTAGCGAATTTCCATAGGAAAAATAAGCTATTCCAGTTGCCCTTATGGTAAGACCCAAGGTCGTGAGTAGAAAATGAGCACCGATCATGGTCCCCAGATCACGTTTTGGGGTACATTAAAAATAATATAGCCTATATAAATGTATAAGTGTTCGCACTCTTGCGGCCACATTTTAAGTCCGATTTGGTTCAAATTTGGTACACATGTTGGTTGTCTACGTCGCTCGGACGAGTTCGTTAGCCAAAAAAATCCAACATCAGGAAGCACGTTTTTTGACAGGAAGTAACTATTTTTTAAAGATTTTTCCTACGGGAATAAATTTTTTGTGGGTTTTTTCTGCAAGTATAAATGTAAGATGTTATTCTGCACATTTTGCTTTTTACGCGACCTTATAGCTCGCTTGGTTCCCCCAAAATCGATCAAAACGTAAAATACCATAAAAGTACCCGGTTCAAAGGCATTTGGTGGATTTTACCTTGGTGTTGACGTGCGACAATGGATTGTATATTGAAGATCCTCCCAATACGAGGGTTGGCGTGCGAAGCACGCAATGTTTTGTGTGTTGAAGATACTCCCAATATTTGGAATAGCGTGCGAAGCACGCAATGCATTGTGTATTGAAGATACAGTAATCCCAAACGGGGGTTGGCGTGCGAGGCACGCAATGTTTTGTGTGTTAAAGATACTCCCAATATTCGGAATAGCGTACGAAGCACGCAGTGCATTGTGTATTGAAGATAATCCCAATATACGGAATGGCATGCGAACCATTTTGCAGCTATTCAGCATCGTTGTGAATGACGTATTTCCCAAATTGTTGGTTGAAACGATAAAACAGACTTATAAACTTAATTTTGGAAATTTGCTCAACTCACGTCAGCGGTCAGCTGCGTGGTCGAATTATTTGATTCTGTACCAAATGGTCGGCAACCAAGTGCGTGCTAGAAGACGAATGAATTTTAAACGGACTCGTATTTTGTGTTGTGCTGTAGTACTGTTTAGGCCGGCCGCACGCTTATCCAGCAAAGCTGCTTTAAGCAAAAACGTTTTTGTTTTACGCGAAAACATTCTGCTTAACGTAGAAACATTTGTGTGTAGGCCGGGAGTTTTAAATTTCCACCAAAACTGCTTTAAGCAAAAACGATTTAGCTTGAAGCAATTTTTGTTTTTGTTTTTACTGAATTCAATTCAGAACTGAAATCAGTTTTCACAATAGCGCTGGAAGATGATGAAGTAGTATTATTGCGCTACTGGATAGTTTGTGGAAAAGAAGCAGACAAACGTTTATGGATACATCCAATAAATAAGAAGAGGAATGCAACATTTACAGAAAGCCAACCTCTACCGACCAAACCATCCAATGCAACATAAGTTGGCGGCGTACAACCGTATGGTCCAGAGACTTCTTAAATTCCCATTATCTAAAGAAAATTATATTAAAGAAATTCGTACTATTAAACAGATTTCAACTTCCAATGGGTATACAGCTGATTTAATTGACAGCTTAATTAAGAAACATAACACACCAAAAATTTACTGAACCACGGATAGTGAGAAACCTAAGTATGTGTCCGTAGAATACGGCGGGAACTTAAACCACGCCCTGCGTAAAGAGCTGTAGTAAAATGCCATGACGCTTTCTTATAAAACCAGCAATAAACTTGATAAAGCCTTAGACACTAAACATAACACTACCAATAACAAATATACAATTCAATTGGTTTTTATAAACTTAAGTGTTCTACTTGCAACGATTTTTATTTTTGACAGACTGGACGTTCATTTATGACAAGATTTCGTGAGCATTTCCCTAAAGCCAGGGCTCTACTATAAAAATCGATTTTCGCCCAACATATTATTGATAAAAAACACATGTTTAATAGCATTGACGAAAATTAACAAAGTCGGTTAAAGAAGGTTGTATTTTTGTTACATCCATAATTCAAATTAGCTTAGCTAAAAATTATGGTTTTAAAGTTATAAACTTGTTAGGTCAGGTTTGTATCAGGAGGTTATAATTTATGTTAAATGTTGTATTAATTTTGTACTTCAATTTAGTGTTTCAACAAGTTTTTTAATTGTATTAAAATAGCAGATGGTATTTCAGATGTATATTGATACGCATACTACAAAGTGTATTTTTATCAGCTGTATTTTTTTTAAGGAAAAAGATAACTTTTCCTAAGTCTTAAAATAAACTTTTACAGAAATT
>JAGFPH010023804.1:0-11723 GCA_018207615.1 Philaenus spumarius
ATATTTAGTGGCAAACGTAGAAACGTTTGCCGAACAAAAACTAAATATATCATCGCACAAACGGCCGAAACAACGACTTCAAACTTTCTCGGCGTTCATCGCACTGCGCCCGGGAAAGTTACCATCTCCCGCGTAGCTTCTGTCGAAAATATTCTAAGTCCCCACGCGAACTTAAGAACTTGCAACCGCAAACTTAAGAACTCGCCAAGGCTTCCAAACTCTACACTGGTTCGGAACTCGGCAACTTTGCCGTTCTGTAATTCGTCGACTACGTTTCCCCTAAGTGTTACTTTTCGCACTTAGATGTTACTTTTCGCTGGAGAACAATAATCTAAAGAGTGAAATTGTGTTACGGAGCCAACTTTAACTTACCGAGCGGACGTCCTGCCTGCCGTCTCGAGCCACTTCAGTCTGCTGGGGACTACATAAGCGGCCAAAACTTCTTTCTTGGCGCACCGACTCTCCGTGGGATACGAAGATAGCCCGGTGTCTGCGATCAGAGTTCTGTTCCCGTACATTGCACTTCGTCCGGGCGCAAGAGCTGGTCTGCCAACAGTTGGGTAAGTGGATCTACGGAATACACTGTATAGGAAACAACACAACAGTCTAGGAAACAACATAATACACACACCTAGGGACTGCTCCCTCTGAGTATGTCCGCCCCACAAGGGGACAAGGTCCTTCAGGGCCGAAATCCCCTAAACCAGGCTAAAGGTAGGAGTCCCCCGGCTTCACCGGTGATCCCTCGCATGGCCAAAGGGAAGGTTTTGGTCAAGCCAACCAGGTCCGTCATTCTGACGGACAGCAATGCAGAGGCAAACGGCCCTTTTAAGGACCAAGTCTCAAAAGTTAATTCAGTATCCAAAACCAATTTAGTCGAGGAAAACGGCCCTTTTCAGGACCAAAACTCAAACATCGCAACATGCATCGCCCAGTCAATTTCCGCAGAGGACAATGGCCCTTTTAAGGACCAACCGTCCACTTCCAAAAATGGACAATCTGATAACGATTTCCAACTAGTCAGCCGAAAGCGGCAAAAACTTAGCTCATCGAAAGAAAATATCTCAGGCTACCAATCTGACGGTAGCAACCAATCTACTTCAAAGCCACCTGCTCAACCAAAGGAAAGAGTTCCTCCCATCATCTTGGAAAATCCTAAGAATTGGCAAGCAATATTTCAAGAGCTCAACAGCTCCACTGGCGGCCAGCTAGAAGTTAGCTGCCGAGGAAACAGCTTCAGAATCATCCCCAAATCTATCGATCAATTTCGAGCAATTCAGGCAACGCTTCTCAATTTAGGGGCTCATTTCCACACCTTCACTCCTCCTTCAGAGAAGGAAGTGAAGATTGTGATAAAGGGTATCCCTTACTCCACATCACCAGATGACATCATGCAGGATCTGGAACTAAGGGGCTTAACCCCAACATCTTGCACCCCCATCACCAACTCCCAGAAACAACCTATCAACGTGTTTCTGGTATCTCTCAAGAGAACAGCTCTCGTCCGCGCCGTGTACGCTATTACACATATGTTCTACATTAAGGTGACTGTGGACACCTATCACCCCAAATCAACCGTAGCTCAGTGCTACAAATGCCAGCGGTTCGGGCACAGCTCCATAAACTGCCATCTACCGGCTCGCTGTCTAAAATGTGCTGGTGAGCACGATAGGACAGAGTGTCGCAAATCTCGGGAGGATCCTCCCAAGTGTGTTAACTGCGGGGGGGAGCACCCTTCAAACTACAGAGGATGTCCCGCATACGCGGAGCATGCCAGTAGGAACAAGGGGGTTCAACAACGCAGGGCACCCACTGGGCGCATCCCTCCTCCACAGCCACCAACATCTTCTACAAGGGCACCGATGCCCCCGCCACCACCACCGCCACCCCGACAGCATTCATCGGTTTCAACATCGTCTTCGGACGATGAATCTCCAATGGAGATCCAGCAAACCCCTCCACCCATCAAAGTCGTCAACAAGTCGTACGCCAAGGCTACGATGGCGGCACCAAAGGCTCAACGGGCCCCCAAAAAGGCTCCTGCTGCCACCACAAAACCAATCCCACAAAAGAAAGTGGTAAACATTCCCCCACCATCAAAACCGGTAGTGCCCCCAAAAAGGACACCTACCACCGTCACATCTCCGAAAGTGGAATCACCTGAATCCGTTCTCAGATTTCTTCAGAACATCACAACAGCTGATGTACTCAAGTGGATCCAAGAGATCCTTCCCAAACTCCTATCGGAGAGCGATACGAAAACCATCATCATCACGATTCTTACTTCCCTAGTTGCCCTATTCATGCGAAATGGATAGACAACTCAAAATTCTCGCATGGAATGCCAATGGAGTCCTCAGTCGAAAAACTGAACTCCGAAACTTCCTCCAGGAAAGAAACATCGATATTGCTCTAATATCAGAAACTCACCTCCGACCATTAAACTACTTCAACATTCCATGCTATACGACCTATCGCACAGATCGCCCCACTACTCCAAATCGTAACGGCTGGGGTGGAACGGCCTTACTTGTTCATAGACGGATCGTTCATCAAACGATTCCTAACGATCCACTATCTCCGATAGAGCACACAGCAATCAGCATCAATTCCCTTGGGACGGATATACGCATAATCTCTGCATATATCCCTCCAACTGTCCCATTTAAAATCACTCATCTCAAAAAACTTCTGTCATCGGATGATCCAACCATCTTAATGGGCGATCTAAACTCCAAACATCCAGACTGGAACAGTCGTATCGCAAATCCACACGGCAAAGTGCTGCACAAGTTCCTGCACAATCACCCAAACATCAAAGCCATCGGTCCTAGCGAACCGACCCATTATCCCCATCAAAATAATTGCTTACCAGATATTCTTGACATTGCCGTGTTAAAAAATTTTCAATTCTCCCACGATCTTGTCTGCATTGACGATCTCAGCTCAGATCATAATCCCATAATCTTAACTGTTGGCACATCTCCCTATCAACGTCTACCCCCTAAAAAGGAAGGTAAACGAATTAACTGGAGGAAGTACACCGAATGCCTTCTCAGGCAAACCCCTAATCTCACTGCAGACATCAACACCCCAACTGACATCGAAAATCAGGTGACCCATCTCCACACCATCATAACCGCAGCACTAAACTCCAGTGCTTACACTTCCCCTACAACTGGGACTAAGGCTGGACTCCCTCCTCACATCAAAGTGGAGCTGGCCAAGAAAAGGAAACTTCGCCGAAATTGGCAATTTTCACGAGCACCCTCTGACAAGAGACTGTTCAATGCCCAAACCCAACTAGTAAAGTCGCTACTAGCCACCCATACTGAGGATGAATGGGACTTATTCCTATCAACAGTAACTCCAGAAAACGGGTCCCTATGGAAATTAAATCGCCAGCTCCTAGCAACAAAAACTCCCAATCACCCTCTTCACGGACGCAATGGTGTAGTTTACACACCCGCGGACAGAGCTGAAACGTTCGCTGATTCACTCCAAGACCAATTCACTCCAAACGCACGCATCTATGATGATGACCACATAGAACATGTGGAAAATTTTCTCGAAAAATTTCTAGCTTGTCCCATGGGGCCTCTCCCCGACCCTTTCAAATGCGACCAGGTAGCAAGTCTCATTAGCAAACTCCCTACACGTAAAGCACCTGGCATAGACAACGTGAGCAACACCGCGCTTCGCAACATCCCAGCTACTACGGTAGCACTCATAACAAATATCTTTAATGGAATCATGCGAACAGGTCACTTCCCTTCATCATGGAAAGGAGCCAAAATAATCACGATTCCCAAACCCGGTAAATCGGCTCTCTTTCCCGAAAATCACAGGCCCATATCTTTACTGCCAACAATTTCTAAAGTCTTTGAGAGATTAGTTCATTCCCTGCTCACCCAACATCTCAAAGACGTCATTCGTCCTGAGCAATTTGGCTTTCGAAGTGAACATTCCACAACACTCCAACTTGTAAAAGTTCTCAACGACCTTTCCGATGGCTTCAACAATAAAAATCAATCAATCGCAGTTTTCCTGGACATATCAAAAGCTTTTGATAAAGTATGGCACGAAGGCCTGCTTTACAAACTAGCCCGCAGCCCAGTTCCTCCATGCTATGTACATCTCATAAGTTCATACCTCGACAGCAGATGGTTCCAGGTTGCTGTCGAAGGTACTCTTTCTACTTCTAGACCCATCGAGGCAGGAGTTCCCCAAGGCTCAGTTCTTGGTCCGTTACTGTACCTTCTGTACACTAACGACATTCCAGTCATCCCCAAAGTATCACTGCGACTCTTTGCTGATGACGCTATGTTCTACTACAGGACTCTGAACCTGGAATACGGCTCGTCGGTCATTCAACAACAGTTGGATGCCCTACAGCCGTGGCTCAGGAAGTGGAGAACTGCAGTGAACACAGATAAAACGCAAGCCATCCAATTTTCTCCACTACGTAGATTTCCTAAAGTCCAATTAACTCTAAATAAATCACCCATAGCATGGACCCGCAAAGTCAGATACCTTGGAATCACGCTTGACGCTAAATTAAACATGTCCCATCACGCCAAGCAAACTCTGTCTAGGGCTAAATCCGTCCGTGGCAGACTCCTTCCAGTCATTCAGGCCAAAAGCCCAATACCACTTCGCATCAGATTGTCCATGTACAAAACATATATCAGACCGGTACTCACGTACGCAGCTCCAGCTTGGTACTCTTTGCTATCTGTTTCCTGGAAGAAAAAGTTGGATTCCTTCCAGAACAAAACTCTCCGTTGGATCACCAACTCCCCATGGTACGTAAAGAACGTCACCATCTCTCAAGGGCACAAAATCCCCACACTCGAGGACTTCATCCTAAAATTAACACATAGAGTCAAACACAGAGCCGAAGGGTCTCAACACACACACATAAAACAGATCATCACTGACCCTGCACCTGCGCAGGTCAGAAGAAAACGTCCCTTATGTCTGGTTTACGAACCACCATAAGTATCCAAAAATCCAAGCTCTATTCTTAAAAGCCACACACTTTCGTAATTAATCCCAGTGTATTTCATCGATCCACCATCTCATTCCCACTCAAAATTATCTATTCCAAATTTAGTCAAAAATTTCTATAAAGTCATTTTTAGTTTCAGATAAGCAGCCATTGTTGTTAAACAGATGCTGTCTTTCACCAAGACTACGGTCTTGACAATTTGCTAGGAGAACAATATATATACGGCCCGATTCGAGTCCAAGGAGGATCTGATCATCTTCGTTCACCTCGACACCAAGTATCTCAGCATCTTACCTTCGATCTCACCGGGACCAAGGAACCAACACCAACACCTTCAATCGACTCAATCGAACACCAGCCAAGTAACAAGTGAACGACTACTGAGCCAGCCTAGACTGCCAGTAAGAAAGGAAGCCGGGAAGTCTCCCGCACCGAGTGCCAAGTCCTCAGCCGAGGCATATATAGAGAGAGTTACGCCAAAGTTGTCAAGCGAACTGAGGAGGAAGTACTGCCGACTTGCTACAGGGCCAAAAGTACAATCAATAAACGGTTATATGTTCTAATTCAATTACTGGTTCTTAATTCAAATACCATCGTTACAACATCAGCGCAACCGGACAGCAGACACAAGAAGACCCGTTCGCGGAAAAGAGGCTAGTCCGGCTAGAACCTCCGCCGTAGCTCCGGCTACGTGTCACCCGACAAATTTACGCTCTTCAAGCATACACGGTCCTTCTCAGGGCCGACTTCGTCCAGTAGCCACTCGATCCAAGACATTGCAGTCGTCTTGGTGACCGGGTAGTGCGCACCCTACTTAGGGCTACTGTGCTTCGCAAGGATTCTACGCAACGCAACGAAACGACGCAGCGCTTCGAATACCTAGCAGGCTTCACCTGAAAAACTCCGCCCTTCTGGCCAACTTTCAATCGCTCAGCGGCCCTTATCAGGGCCTAAGAGTAAATAATAATTCATACGAACTTTGGCCTATCTGGCACTAAATGTTCCTTTTTAGGTCCAAGTTTCAACAGTAAAATAAAACGCCCTTCAGGCACATTCTGTCCCACATACGGTCCTTATCAGGGCCGAGACAGAAACTAAACTTTTATTTTAATTTTTAATACTTGTTGTCTCCGAATAAATTCTAGCCGCGGTAAAATTAACTTCATCAATCCCCGGAGCGACAACAAGTTGAGTGGCGCCCAATGCGTAGGGCTTTTTAATGAATTTCGGATGAAATTCACGGACAGCACGACCCGCTCACCGAACATTTACTCACACTTCTGGGAGTGTTGAAACACCCAGTGGCGCCCATTAATTCCACAATTCGAATTCAAAGAACTAGTAATTTACGCATCGAAATTATTTTTTTTAAATCAATTTTAATAAATTCAAATAATTTTTTTTCTTTTTTCTAAATTTTTACTAGAATCAACAATGCCTACAACACGGCAACAAAGTCGGCAGTGCTTCGCTACCGATTGCAGCTCAAACAGCGACAATATGACTTCGTGCGTCGTCTGCAAGCATACGTTTCACAAAGTTTGCGTCGGCATGGAAGACAACGCGGTTTCGGGTACTCGTTACACATGTTCTCCGTGCGCGGAACAAGCGGGACCGTCATCACCTCGATCGCCGACGCCGTCTACAGATTCGCTTTCGACAAACGACGCACTGAAACTAGCCATCGAATTATTAAGAAGGTCAAATCAAACAACGAGCCAAAAATTGCCATTGCAGACGTTCCACGGCGATGGGACCCAAGATCCGGCGACATATTTAACCTCGGCGGAAACAACGATGCGACAGAACGGAACGCCAATACATTTATACGTCGCAACGATAAAAAACGAATTGAAGGGAACGGCCCGAGAGTGGCTAGAGCAGTTCCGCGGCGTCGAACTACGGTGGGACGAGTTTAAAAGTAGATTTATCGCTAAATTCGCCTCGCTAATAACGACCGCGGGACTTATGGCAGAGCTTTACGGCAAGCACCAACAAACAAACGAGCCCGTAAGCGCATTCGTGTATAGGAAGATACGGCTCTTCACTCGGTTAGCACCATACTCGTCGCCGGAAACCAACGCCGCCACCTGCGTCGAATTACTAATACCGTCAATTAAGTCGCGTCTGCGTGCCGCCAAAATCCGGGACATGGACGAACTAGTTGAGATCGCGACAACAATAGAGCGCGATCTAAGCGAGGAGATACCAAAGGGAACTGCGACCAGGGCTCAGAAGGAGCAACCGAAAGTAGAGGAGAAGTATAGACCGCCGATGATGCGGCCACAAGGAAGATCGCTCCCGAAATGCCGTCACTGTCCAGGATACCACTGGCACGCAGACTGCCCACGAATAAATTCAAGACCAATGGCACAGAAACCAGAGCCAGCGGGAAACGACAAGAGGTCCGGACGAGCGCCCGACGTACCGACCTCCCGGAACTAAGCGGGGGCATTAATTCGACCGGAGAGGAAGTACCACGAATCCCAGTCTCGACTAACGACTGGGAAACTACAGCCCTACTGGACTCTGCAGCCAGTAGGAACTTCGTCCGGTTCGACCTACTCACGCCCCAACAAAAGCAACAGTTAAAATCAGGACCGCGATACGCCCAGCTGGCTCAAAAGGATTCACGCTTAGCCATCCGAGGCCAGCTGGCTATCAGAATAGCAATAGCCCAAGAGGAAATGGAAGTGGATTTCCTAGTAGCCGACAAATTAAATGAAGGAATGCTACTAGGATACCCCTGGTTGGTGACGAACGAAGCCACGCTCGACTTCAATCGTGAATGTGTAACCTTTGGCAAGGGACGCCGAAACACCACGTATTGGACTACGAGACGACGGAATCAACCAGCGGGGAACCGATTGACTCTCCAGGACCTCCAACACAACATACCAGCAAACCATCAAAAACTTTTCGACGACTTAATAAAAAAACACACCGCTTCATTTCACCACAACGGTCCATTGGGAAGGACAAGGTCGGCCAAACACGAAATCCAGCTCACCGACTCAACACCATTTAAACTTGCGCCGTACCGATGCACGCCCGCCAAGAGGCAAATAATTCGTGACCAAGTACGGGAAATGCTTGCGGACGGTATCGTGGAGGCGTCGACGTCGCCTTACAGCTCGCCGGTCGTTATTGTTGAGAAGAAGGACGGGAAACCGCGATTCTGCGTCGACTACCGGCGACTAAATAATATAACAAAGGACAGCGCGCACCCGATGCCGGTCATTCAAGAGGCCCTCAAAGACCTAGGAACGGCAAGCATTTTTACGACATTGGATTTAAAGAGCGGATATTGGCAAATCCCAATGGACCAGGCCTCCAAGGAATACACGGCGTTTTCCACTCCCGATGGAGGGAGCTACCAATTTACGGTTATGCCTTTCGGTTTAAAAAATGCGCCGAGCTCTTTTCAACGACTCATGTCCCAAGACGTCCTCGCAGGCTGCGAGATGACATACTGCAAAGCCTACTTAGATGACGTCATAGTATATAGCAAGACATGGGAGGAGCACGCCGAACATTTAGAGCGCGTATTAGAGCGATTGGCAATGCATGGATTGACCTGCGCCATCGAGAAGTGCCACATAGGCAAGGAAACGCTAGATTACCTCGGCCATGTGGTCACTAGCAAAGGGAATCGACCGCAGACGAACCACTTGGAGGCCATACAAGCGGCGAAACAACCCCGGACCCGGCGAGAACTACGAAGCTTCTTAGGGCTATGTAACTGGGTGAGGGAATATATTCCACATTTTTCGACCCTCGTGACACCCATGACCAACCTTTTATCAGCGACAAAATTTAAATGGACGAAGGAAGCCGACGACTCATTTAGAAAAACCAAACTCGCCCTAAGAAGTCCTTCACCCCTAGCTCGACCGGATGACCATCTACCCTACATAGTACAAACGGACGCCAGCGGATACGGAATCGGAGCGGTACTTTACCAACAGACACCTGACGGTGAAAGGAAGACTATTTCCTGGGCAAGTGCGAAACTAAATGCTACAGAAAAGCGCTACCACAGCAATGAGCAGGAGTGCCTCGCAGTGGTATGGGCCATAAAAAGATTCAGGCCATACCTCGAAGGAAAACCATTTACGTTAAAAACCGACAATCGCAGCCTAGTGTGGTTAGACAAAATGAGAGACACTAAGGCAAAACTCACTCGCTGGTCATTGCTGCTACAAGAGTATTCATTTACGGTAGAACACTGCCCAGGAAGCGCCAACGAATTTCCCGACGCGCTTTCGAGAAATCCAGGAGAAGAGACCGCTCCCGACGAAGTACATGATTTTACACGAATGCTACCACCAACGAGCAAGCAACGCATAATCACCGAAGATCCGCTGGCCAACGTCACCATGCCACACACAATCCACGACGAAGTCAGAGAAGGCCAACACGACGACCCCGCCATCGCAAGTCTGGCAAGAAAGTGGGAACATCTACGAAACAAGCAGAACCGCACGCCGAAGGAAGAACACTTCTACCAGGACCACCGACAGGACAATACCGGTGCCTGGCAACACAACTCCAACGGCAAGTGGACCACCCTGGTCCCCAACCTGCTCAAACCTAGAATTCTCACTAACTTCCACGATGAGCCTACAGCCGGTCACCCGGGCCGCGACGAGACGCTCCGAGCAATTTCCCGGTATTATTCTTGGTCGGGAATACGTAAAGACGTCGATCGCTTCGTTCGGAACTGCCTTCTCTGCTCCGCCATCAAAAGCAGCCGCCGCCACAACCCCGATCGTCTCCGTCCGCATCAACCTACCGCGCCATTCGACACGTTAGGAATCGATCTGATGGGGCCGTATCCGCAATCCCCAAAGAAGAAACGTTTCATTCTGGTGATAACCGATCTTTTCACCAGATGGACAGAAGCCTTCGCCATGTCATCGTCCGAAACAGTCAACATCACGCGCGTCCTCAACACTGAGTTTTTTCCACAATGGGGGTATCCGCGCGCGATACTCTCAGATAACGGTCCGCAATTCCAAAGCCTCGCCTGGCAACGTTTCTGCTATCACCTGCATATTCTTCACTGGACTACCGCCGTATACCATCCGCGGGCGAATCCCACCGAACGACGAAACCAATGTTTGAAGGTCGGTCTTCGTCTACACCTTCACGGCGACGACCACACTCGGTGGGATAAACATCTTCCCGCGGTATTATTCAATTTACGGACTAGGAAGAATGCGGCAATCGGGATCTCCCCTAGCGAAGCGTTGCTAGGGCACAACCTCAAGCGTCCCGGAGAATGGAAGACGCCGTCACAAACCGAACCGACCCGGCAACAACTACGTAGCTCCACAATCCGCCAGCAACGAAACTACCAAACGAAGTACGGACAAGTCACTCCACTGGAAAACCGCAAATTTCAACCAGGAGATTTAGTTATGCGCCGATCGCACCCTTTGTCTCGCGCGCATGACAACTTTCACGCCGGTTTCGCTCCAAAGTGGGACGGCCCATTTCCAGTGGAGACGCACGCTGGCGGTAACACGTACTGGGTACGGCAGCACGACGGCCTCACCAAAATCCATTCCGACGATCTGCGCCCAGCACCCGCTGACCAGATGGACCAACCCGAGGACCAACCCCATCCAGGCGGACGATGACCACACCACCCATTCCCGGACCAACCAGCACGACATCGCCATCCATTCCCAGGAACAACCATCACGCCATCGCCATCCATTCCCAGGAACAACCATCACGACATCGCCCTGACCTAGTCCCCCAGCAGATGACATCGCCCTCCCACTTCGCCATTCGACTACATGGAAACTCCAGTGTGTGTGGGAAGTGTCATCCCAAAACTACAGTGATGTGTTTGTTCAACGATTAACGTCAATAAAAGCGCCATGCTAGCCTCCCCCTTCAAATTTTAAAAAATTTTAATGTTTTCATTTTTCCCCTTCAGAGACCTATGTAAACTTGCTCCCCGGTAATTAAATGTGCATGGTCACCCCTGTGCTGTGTTGTCCCTTTTATACGCGAACAAACTATACGAACAATGAGCCGTCCAAGCATGACCCCATAATTTTCAAGTATATTTATGTGTTTTTTCTTTTTCGTTTCCCCCCCCCCAACTTGCATAACTTGTAATTTTAAAATCATTTAGCTGGACGGACTCGACGTAAACAGCTCACGTATAAATTTCCCCATCTCCCCAATTACATGGACCCAGGACAATTAGACTATTAATAATAAAAAGGGCCATGCATTTTATTTCATTTTATTGTGTTGTATATTTCATGTCTATGTTTGTTTTATGTTAGTATATATTTAATTTTAATATGAATTTTAATATGTTTTAGAAATGTACCAGCAAGGAAGCAGCACCAATCTTCAGTGAACTTGATCTCTGCGGTAATAACTCTCTCTCTCAATTTCTACGCCACTTCGCCTTACCACGCCATCGCCACTTCGCCTTACCACGCCATCGCCACTTCGCCTTACCACGCCATCGCCACTTCGCCACGTCAACAGGCCAAAGATGACATCAACATCCGAGATATATCCAGCCGGGTATATCTCACTCGTCGGGTGCTAGGGGAATTGTTGTAGCGTAGCTACAATATTTATCAATAATATTCAGCTTCGTGAGATTTCCCCGGCAACGTATATATACTCCGGCGAAAGTAACAATTACCATCATGTTTGGTCCGCAAAGGGCCAAAAC
>JAGFPH010023805.1:0-11722 GCA_018207615.1 Philaenus spumarius
GTTTTGCAAGCATGTGAAGAGCTCAGGCTCACGATCGGGGTTAATATCAAATTTCTGAGCATGTCACTCATTTTTTTAAATTCAGACAATGATGGTGAGGTATGTTTGGAAACTTATGGTAACACTTTAATTTGATGTCAAGTTTATACTCGTTTTGTTAAAACAAAAAACCTATGCAGTCTGCAAATCAAGAAGATTGAATGCAAAATTAGAAGAGCTCATAATTTTAACACAACTATATAAAATTACGATTTCAATAAATGAGTAAAAATATTCAACAAACAATAAAATGTATAATAATAAATATACAAGGCTGTATGGGGCCGTTAATATTTTCATTATGGCTGGCTGTTTAACTGTGCTTTACCACTGAACAATAAATATACAAGGAGCTCAGCTCAGTATTAAATTCCAGGGAAAGTTATATAGCAGATAGTGCTACAGCAAAAAAGAAGCAAATAGATGATCTAAAAACAGACACATCATGCGCATGTGTAGTTTTATTTAAAGATTACTAGTTTTTTGGAAATGTCAAAAGACAACATAACCATATTCAAATATTCAAATTCTAATTATTTTTTAACATATTTTTTGTAGTTATATTTACACTTATTATACTTTGTTAGATTTAAGCTAAATAATATTGAATAGTTATTTTTAATTGAAAAGTAAATTGTACTTTACTTAATTTACATATATTTTCAGTGACATAACTTTAAACTATGTACATTTACTACAGTGTAAATTCGTAATATGGATATTAAAGACATTGTCATTTGAATGGAAGTAAAATAATAACTATAAATAAAAGATAGTAAACAAGTTTTGAACAACTTGTAATTTTAAGAATTTTGTTTTATTTAGAAGTTATTTGAATTAAATCATTTGGTTGGACGTAACATACTTTATACTATTATAGGGCAATAGTACCTTCAATTAATTACTCTTTTTTTATCAAATTAGTTAGTTAAATGCATCAGCTAGATGTTGATTACAATTAGTATTTGGTACATTTTTAAATCATGCTATCTTTGTTGGCAAAAATAAATCCAAATTAGGTAGAGTACAATATTTTATCTTCATAATTCTTACAAGATTGAAAATTTGACTTAATAATGTTAATTTGCAAAGAAATCTAGCAAAGTACACTATTTTTAACAACTATTTGTGATGATTATCCTTTTCTAAAGAAGATAATAATATCGGAGAGGATACATTTTGTGACCAATAAGAAAGCAAGCCGTATTTTATGTCTTTTTCTAATGACTAGCAATATTTTCAGCAGCAGTCGTCACGTTGAGACTAACATCACAAAAAATTAACAACAGAACTGTCTATAAAAGTGCTAACTAAATTAGCTAACCCTGGTGTGACTATGGCGTTCTTGGGGGCTGATATTGACAGTGAGTGATCCCGTAACGAAGTTATCGGTTAATAGGGCCATCGGGCTGAAATCGCCGAGTTAATCTATTTATGTCTTGTATATTTCAATAAGTTAATAATTATTAGTTTATGAGTGTATTAATGGTAATTGTAAAAACTGATTACCCTTGTGTTGCAGTTCTGAGTTTGTTGAACCGTACATTTAATTGTTTGAGTGGCCAAGTTATACCATTATATTAATCAATCCACTTGGTGCTTATTTGCCCGTACAAATAACTTATCATCTGGAATGGTTTTGTGAGTCAGATGGGATTAACATCCTTGCGACTTGTTAAACTAATTTAGCCTAAAGTGAGTACACACTTGTAAAAGAGCATAGAGCTGTAATAAGTTCACTGTCAAATTTAGAAACACGTGCTGCCATATCAATTTTATGATACAGCTGGATAATCACAGTGATCCAATGTTGTCGTTTTTACTCTGGAACTTCAAAGAGTGCTACACTTCAATTTACACTGTTGAGTCGCATTGCAAACGTTTTAGCATGTATCATTCTTACAAGTCTTGTAAAATCTCATAATTGAAAACATATGTACGCGGTATTTAAATGTTGACTGTTGTCTGAAGCATAGGTTAATAGTTCATCTGACAAATCATTGGAACATTTGCGGGGATGCTACATTATTGTGTTAGAAACAGGATATTTATTTGTGAAGTCGCTGAATTAACATTTTTGCGAATTAGAGGTGTATGTATCGCTGGTGTAAATTTTGTGTCCAACTCAATGCTCTCTTACAAGAGCATCATCGGACTAAGTTTTCTAATTGACAACATAAAACTAAAGCAACAATACAATTTGTTAAAGCAAAATATATTAAGCTAACCAATTCAGCTTTTTCAGTGGCAATGACTATGTCTTTCTCTTTCTCTTCAAGATCTTTACGCAGTATGTCAACACTGATTGCTGCCTCAACTAGTTTTTCCAAGCCCACATTCATCTGCTCTGCTAACACATTGATATCATTCAGCCTCTGGGTATAGATTGTTTTATAGCCATCCAGGAAGGAAAGGAAGGACTTGGGAGTGACATGGGATTGTCGACGGTACCTAGAAATTATTAATGTAAACCATTGGAATCTAAAGACTAATATTTCTGTGTTAAATTCAGCTAATTTACACACAATTTTAAAGTATATGGTTCATAATTTATTTAAATTAATATACTCCAATATTAGTTATGTTTTTCAAAACTGGTTTCGGACTACATTTGGCTAATGAACACTAAAACAGGCTTATTTGGATGTAGAGGAAAATTGTAAAGTTTACTCTTTTCATGCTTAAACTGCTGGCAAAATGAAATAGAATTTTGCACAAATATATTACACATAATAATGATAATAAGGTATGGAAATTGTAAAAAAATCATCTTTTAATTCTAAAAAGGGAGTAGAAAAATGTAATTTTACAGATTCCACAAGATTTTGTAATTAAAATCCTTACACAATCCTAGACATAAGATTGACAATTTTCAACAAATAAAATTCAAAAAGATGTACCTGATTTTTGGGTATAATTATGAAATGTACAATTTGACATTTGAATTGATATAATATGACACTGCTTATAGAGCTTATTATAAAGTTAATACATGTCCTAAATTAAAATATACATTTTTCTTGAACTCTACCTGTTTTTTGTTGTTGTTTTTTTATGAGCTATCATCATCTGAAAACCACTTTCTAATATTTAACTTCACAAATATTCTTTATACAGATTCCATTCGGGGATTTCAAGCTTTAGATTCAGGTATGCTAACCTCTCAACTACAAGGCTGCCTAAATTTTACTTCTAAGGCATACGAAATAGAATGAGTTGTTAGGCAAAAGCAATGTCGATAAATGTTTAACAATAGTAGAATTGTATTAGCAAGCATAATTATAGATAATATAGAGTAAGTAGTTGTGCAATTAGGAATGATGTAATGCATAATTGCATTTTTAAGTAAACCAATATTCAGGTAGAAAGACTAGACGGGGAAAACTGAGTGGGGGAACAGAAGTTTTAAATATGAAGGACACATTAGAAACCAGGTCTTTTGGAGAAAGGTTCTTGGGTGAGGAGAGAGGTTTTGGGAGACCGGGGCTTCGGGGGATAGACGCCGGCATGGGCCTCAAGGAGAAACCGATTATCAGAGCCACCAGGACAGAGTAAAGGTGGGGACACAGTTTGTGAATAAAATTAAAGGGATAATAATTTACATAAAACAATTATTGTTTTATGTAAATTCTGGATTAGAATCAGTTTCGGTTGGTTACTCAATTGGGAGAGTTAAATATAAATTAAAATGAATTCATGTTTGGGGAGTAGAAAGTTGAGCTCAGTTTTGCCCGTAGTGTAAAGTAAATGGTTTAGACTAAGGTTGATTTTAGTTTTCACATAGTGTAGAATCAAATGTAATATAATACATCTTTAAAATAAAATATATATGTTTATGTATCTTTGTATGTATGATATATCTTTGTACCCTCTCACTTAAAGTTAGAGCCAAGCGAGTAGCCCACTCCGTGATAAATGGCTCCTTCGTAATAATATGTTTCCTTAATATTTCTTAAGGCATCCATAAAAAGTGGATAGGTTTTTTTTCAATTAAAAAAATCATATAGTTATACATTAAACACTGTTTTTGACAGTAACTAAAATAGCAATAAAACAACAAGTATGTTATTTAGTACAAGAGTAAAAACACTCTTAGTCTAAGTAAAAACTAATTGCCAAGTTAGAAGTTATTGGGTTATTAAAGAAGTTATCTAACAATAAAACATTGAAATGTAAAAGTTTAAATGTAGAAATTTTTAACACAACAATTGAATCATTGTAAATCGTAAATATAATCTAAAGTGAGTTTAAAGTATGAATTGAGTTTCTATATAACGATATAAGCCTAAAACTCATTCATTATATCAGCATTACACGTTCGACCAAAATATTATTTAATCCCAACAGAATTCAATACCGAACAAAACTTCACTATCTTAATTATGATGTGATGTAATAATTTTTATTCAAATCTTAAAGCACAGGGAAAGGACTGTAACCATTTAATTGGAACCAATTATTCAGACTCTGAAAATATTGTGTCGTTTATCTTACAATGGCTGACACCGACCAGATTTAGGCCGATGAGATATTGACGGTCATGAAAACTAACTTAAACTTAAGTGTAGCTTTCTCACTCACCGACATGTTGGTGTCATGTCGTTGCAGACATCTACATGTCTGAAGGCTGCAGGTCTCCCGCCTTTATCGGTATGTTATCGTCTCAGTTTGTTGATGTTGTTTTACTGGTTGCTATGATAAGTAATCAATAATTTGGCCTATGTACATTTTAGATAAATATGTTTTTAAAGCAATTTTCAAGTATATAAAACTTAAGAATATCTCGACGTTGTGCACAATTCAAGGTGGTGCGTGTCAACTGAAAGTTATAGTTTATGAAATAAATATTCTTTGGTTTGTGAAAATATTTTTGTCTGTTAGATATGGGTAATAATGCGGCTAATTTTAAATAAAAAATGATACCACTACTGGGTCGAGTAGGTAAATGTGAAAGAAGTCTGCCGATATCGGTATACTGTTGTTGTATCAATGTCAGTAAAAGTGAAATCAGCCAAAGTTGTTTATTATCATTTGCAAATGTGAAGGGTGATTAACCAGAATAATACCCTGCATATAAAAAGTAGTCCAATAACATAACAGAAACCATGTTTAGTTAAAATATTTGTTTAGAAATATGTTAGAATTTAAAAAAAAATATACTGATGAAATAACTAAACTAAAAATATTTGTCTATCAAAGTGACTAAATAATATTTACAAAAATATATAATATCCACAACCTGCAAAGTAAAACATAATGTAGTGTCGGACCCAAATTCTAAATTAAATACGATGCAAACGGAGTTTATAAACTTTGATGAAAAGATTAAATAGAAAATTGATTTTAAAAATTAAACTCATACATTTAGAAGTGTTGTTTCTAATATAAAAAATTTGGAAAACGGTTGACCCTAAGGGCCATCCATGTAACTTCCCGCTAAATTTAATTACAACAAACACTATTTTTGGAAATTTTGAACTGCCATAACTTTTGAATGAATCAACCGATTTTTATGCGATTTGCGGCAATCGATGCAGTTTTTTAAGTCCATTAAAAGAATCAACAACAAAAATTTTTCAGATGAAAAGTTTCGGAGAAATTGAGGAAAAACACTTTTTTTATTTTCTTTCGTTCACGATATCTCGCGAATGAATCAACCGATTTTTATGCGATTTGCGGCAATCGATGCAGTTTTTTGAGTGAAAAATTTCGGAGAAATTGAGAAAAAACACTTTTTTTTATTTTCTTTCGTTTACGATATCTCACGAACGAATTAATCGATTTTGACCGGACTGGTAGCGATCGACGTCGCTTTTCAAGGTTAAAAGCTGATTAGATTTTGGAATTGATCGGTAAAGCTGTTTAAAATTATTAAAAAAAACTGATTTGAAAAATTTTATTTCTTAGTTTTTTTGAAATTTCTCAGAACCTACCGGTCCGAATTAGTTGAAATTTTCAGGAAATCTAAGTTTGATGGAACTCTTTAGAACGCCATTTGGTAGGATCCAATCGGTTAAGCCGTTCAAAAGTTATAAGCGGGTCACATACTTACATACACACACATACATACAGACAGGGTGACACCCTCTCGGGAGTGGTCAGGGAAGATTCCTAGGACCTCAAAACGTCGAGATCTGATGAATACTCGATTTTCGAAAAACTGGGTGAAACCAATAACTTCCCGATTTTAGAAAATTTTCAATTTTCTTAGCGGGAAGTTAAAAAATTCAAGAACAAACTTAATTAATTAAACCCAAAATCAACAAACAACATAATGTGCAGTTCTATCTTCATTAGTCAACACAGAAGGAGGAAGCCCTGAAGTAGGAAGCATTGCGTATGACCAGCATGAATTGAACAAGTATAGAAAGTAGTGTGTCAACAGTGAAAACGGTGATAAAGTGAGAGTTACATTCTCAGAAATTAGCAATCAAGAACCGATAAGTATTTGATTCAGTACAATACAAGTTTTTTGGTGGATAGAGAATCAATCAAGCAAAATAATATATATTAAAAGAAGGGATGGGTCGATTCTCAAATTTATCGATTCCGATTCTAAGAAATCAATTCCCGATTCCATCGATTCCAATTACCATAATAATTGTAAAGGGAAGTAAACATTGTTATTTAATTTTAACTGCATGGTTTTTTGACTTGGTTTAATGTTATTTGTTAATATTGAACTAAGAGGAACTTACATAAAACTGCCGATTTGGATTCATTAAAAAATGTATACATTTTTTTCATTATACTGCACCGAAAAAGCTGTTTTCTATACCTGTACACATGGACGTAAAAAACATAGACGTGCAAGGCCTTATTTTCTGTGCACAATACTTTAAAATCAGCTGTGTAGGAATCAGTAAATTTATCATTCTCCAGCTGATTTTACAAATAAGAATAAACATCAGTTTTATGTAAACAGCTGATTGCTGATTTGGTCAATGGAAATATAACAGAAAAATCAAGTTTGTGTTTTTTTTTTTAATAATAAAAAGATGTTTTGATTAAAAATATGTTGCTTTTTCAGTGTAGTATAATGATAAATATTGTACGTAACTCGTCCGGTAAGTTTTTCCGTGCTTGCACATGCAAATCTCGGCTGCGCCTCACCCGGGAACTATCATACTCGCATGGAAAAACCCTATTTACCGGGCTTGTCACATAATATACTATTAAAGAGTAGGAGTTTAACTATTTAAGGATAACTTAAGAACAGAAAAACCATATAAAATAAATATCAGTAGGCAAACATGCAAAACATTCTTAATATGATGTAAGTATTTTCGCCAGTAAAATGTTTAGGCAATTGTTATGAGTAGGCTGTTATTTGTACACAAGAAATCAAGTCAGTTAGGCTCAAGGTCAACCACTTTTGGTTTCGTTTCTTATCGTGTGCCAATGTATCCATTTCTTATCATGTCTATTTATAGAATTACGGTGTCTACTGTGACGAAAACTAACACATTTTATAGATCGGTAACGAAAGTTTAAAGTAATAATGCTACTTGTTTTAGGTCGGGTAATACATTTTGGACATTTTTGGGACCTACGTTACCCGTGATTTATGATTTTTGTAGGAGTCCCGACGAAATGCCTTTGTTTTACTTGTTATTCATTCCCGAAAATAGCTACATTTAATTTCCACTTTTTCCGAATTTTACAACTATTATTTAAATTACATTTTCGCGGACCTTAGCCGTTGTAATTTAAATTAAGGTTTACGTCGGCGTTTTCTAAAATTAAATGTACATTCGTCATTTTATTTTAAATAATATTTCACCAATGGTAGTTCATGTTCATAAAATTGGCACAAATTGTATTCGGGCATCGATTTTTTGCGGGCATTCACTGTGGTACTTAAATTATGTTTTAACGCTATTTTATTTAACACATTGTTTTTATTAAATTGGACTACGTTAATTATTGTATTTGGGTAACAATTTCTTATACGGACATTCCATTGTGCTCGGGAGTAGGTTTATTCTCGGACATACGCTGTTGTATAATTGCAATCTAATGCCGGCATTTTATAAAATTAGCACAAATAATATTCGGACGTCGCATTCTTTTGCGGCCATTACATTCGTCATTTTATTTTAAATAATATTTCACCAATAGCATAAATTTTTTTTGCGAACATTCACTGTGTGGTATTTAAATTATGTTTTTTAACTGATATTTCATACATTTTGCCTAATTGCATTCTTGTTTCATCATATTTTGTGAAAACTCACTGTGGTATATTAAATTACGTTTTAACTCCTATATTTCATGAAATTACTGCTAATTGTGTCCAGGCGTTAATTTCTTCCATGAACATTCCGTTTTTTGTTGATAGGTATCGTTATCGACCCATCCCTAGTTTGCAAACACACAAAGTAATCGCTACTAACGGCTAGAAGTAACGGTACGGCTACTTCGGCTACTCTATTACTTTTGTGCAGTGTAGATTCTCAGAATACTTCGTATTGGAATGAAATGGGATGTAACGACTAATATAACGAGGCAAAATAAATCGAGGCCATGGCAATCGGCGTACCGAACGTATTTGCAGAGATTGGTGGTGTCCGGGCTCGGAATTCTAAGTATAAATTAAATTGACAATTATCAAAAGCTGGCATAATTAATGTTCACTGGGTAGGTATTTATTAAACAACCTTATACTATTAAGATAAATACTTAATTTTAAAAAAAATTGTTGAAAAATGTAATTTCAGTGTTTTGTTATTCTATTATTTTGATATCTAAACACTTTTATAAATAAAGCCTATAAAGTACATAAACAAACCTATCATAGTATTTAATGCATATATCAGCCACTCCATCTTGTACTTCCCCCATGATAGCAATTGTTTCTTCTTTAACATGAGGAGTACATACTATAGGAAATGTACGCAGAAAATGGTTTGATACCGCAATTAAAGCATCCTTGGGCCATCGAGAAAACCAGTCCATAGTACATCCTGAGATTAGACCAGGAAACTTAAGTGCACGAGAACGGAACTTTTCACCTACCTGAAAATGTATATCACATAAAGCTTTAGCAGTATAAAAGTTATTCAATGAAACATGTTTGCTTTTACATTAGTTAATATACTTAAAATGATGACAATAGAACTAAATTAAGCTACTTTACTCTCACCTATCTCTTCTAAACACTTCCACTGCAAATGGACAAAAAGTTAATATCTTTCAGCAATAGTTTGCTATTAACTACCTACAACACTCAGTATTTCAAAAGCCATTTGCATTTATTTTATTATCAATACAAAAATAGTTTTTATTTGTGCTTGGTGAAACAAACTCCTCTGAAGGAAGATTAATTAATGCAGTTGAAGGGTTTGAAATACATAAAGAACTCAAAAGCAATCCTTGCAAAATATTAAATGATTAAACTGTTGTTACTGGACCAGGCAGCTCTTGCAAGATCTTGTTCATCAAGATAAGGTTGAGTACAATATCCACAAAACAGTAGCTGGCAAGTGGCAGTGTCTTGTAAATTAAAAGATGGTAAGCATATCAATCTGTGTTAAATATTATGACTGTTAAGAGTTTTAGTGTTAAAAAAATGTATGTATATGTGAAGACTTCAACTTGAGTAACAACTTGAAGATGGGAATGGTCCTAAAATGTGCATTAGAAAACAATAAAAAGAAGTCACTCATCCTTCTTAGAATTGGGTAATATATCAATTAATTGTAATCTCTTAGAATACATTTTAAGTAGATAAAATATCAAATATTTTAAAATACAATATTTTTCAAACTATATTTATATGATTCATGTTTTAAAATTTGTTTGCCTGTTAAAATTACTATTACAAAAATAACGTATTGGCAAAATATAATAGATGTATCAATTTAAAATTATTAATAGCTTCTCTCTGGAATGGATAAGAATAAATAAATAAATGACAAAGCTGACTTTATTGATAAGAACACAGCAACAACGACTGAACATGTACATTTATAGATTTATAATAAGAAATATACTTTTGTTTGAGGCTTTATACTTTATATATATTTATTATTGTTTTTTTAGGTCAAGAACGTTGGTAGTTATCATCACCTAATACACAATTTATCAGATAATGATTAGATATTAGAAATAACTAAGTACAAGAACAATTTATGTTTGTAGTAGTAAAAGTGATAATAAATAAGCAGAAATCATACTGCCAATAACTTTTTAATTTTGCCTTTATGACTTCATTAAATACTTTATTTTAAGAAAGACTAAATTAGATTATGAAACTTACACAAAGGAAAGAGAAAAGTATAAATAATAATTAGGTGTAATTAGATAATAGATTGCTAGCTGAATTATTTAGTTGTAACAAGTACAATCATTATATCATCCAGGCCTAAATAATCGCGAACCCAAATTCAGCAGTAAGAACGCTTATTCGATAAAAGAAAAAAACTGTTTATTAAAGAACAAAAGTATTCTATCAATTAATAAAATTCATAGAACCCAGTTTGTATCATGAAAATGTTTATAAATAAATTTATGCAATGAATTTGAAGCCAAAAACAAAGCCCTGAGCGAGATTGAAGCCAGATTTCATCAACCAACCAGAAAAAACGATGCTTTGGGAGCCAAATTTAAGGCATAACTTCCTCAGTCGCCATTTATAGTCAAGTTTAACTAAGTGTGCTAGAGTTGTTAAAGTTAAACAAAGATCTGAACTGGGAACTTTGTGGAAGTGTCATTAGAAAACTAATAAGTATCAGTGCAGTAAAAGCTTACTACTAAATTAAAAACTATTTACAAACAATAACCAAAATTGAAACAAACTTTACTACCTTATTGAACTATCACAAGCAACTAATTATAACCTATCTCAAATCTTATAGAACTCAATGTTTTATAGAACTCTTAGTAAAATTATAAACATATTATTCACAATTAAATTCTTATTGCGTTATGGAGAAAACTTGTTTAAGGCAGCATAAACAAACAGCTGCCTGACAATATTTTATTTAAATGTCTATGAACTTTAAATAATTGAACTAATACCCTTTTGTAATTTATGTAATTGATAATTTTATTTCATTTGAATTAAAACATATTTCTGTGACATTGCACATTAAAATGTGTTTGATGTTATTTTAGAATCTATATTAGAATAAAACCAAACTTCTTGCTCTACCAATTTGAACGTAAATGCCAACAAAGGTTTTAGTCTTAATCACTGCAGTTAATAAGAATCAAAACCGTGTAAATAGTAAATAAAGTGAAGAAAAGGTTATACACCCACTCATATTACTTTGGATTTAATTGGACAAAGGTTAAATCAGCTTTGAAAGGAACCAGATTTCAGACGGTAGAAGCTATGAAAAAAGCAACAGAAACCATAAATGCTTTCAGAAATATTCTTCATCATCGATTCAAGCAATGAAATATTTGTATTTAGGTGTTTAAAGATTATGCTGGTAAGTATATTGAAGGTGATAAAGTTCAAATTATAAAAGATAAATAAAACAATACTTTACAGCAAAACAGCCTGTTCTTTATACAGCCAGCCATTAACATTATAATTAATTAATTCCACTGACTCACATTGTTTACAAGGAGGTTCTTTAAATAAGCATATAAAAAGGCTGTCCTTTGACAGGTATTTAAAACTAAAAAATTAATATTTTATTCACTTAAGCTAAGAAAGTAGTACATAGTGTAA
>JAGFPH010023807.1:0-11721 GCA_018207615.1 Philaenus spumarius
GTTACTTTGAATAATTCCTCCGAAAATCTTCCACAAAATGTCAGAGTTAATTTCCGAAGCGGGCCTAAAAGCGACGTAACCCGGTTCTTTGTTTTTAAAATTTAAACTTCTCAGTTCAAATCCTAAATAGTCTCTGTCTGTACAATCTTTAGTCATAGTCTCCAAAATGTCTTGCAAACCTTGTCTGACCCATGCAATTTCACCAACACCGTCGGGTGGCGAATTAAACTTAAACGTTACATTTGAACCGTAAAGGCGAAATTTTTTAACATAAGTCTCCATTTTTGAAAAGATGTAAACTGAAGACATTGTAATAATAATTATTAAAATTTAAACTATAAATATTTGAAATATAAATGTAGACTTATAAACATAAAATTTAAAATATGAAATTAAATAAGGAAAGAGATGATATGATTATAGAACTATGAATAAAGAGAGAGAGATAAAACAATATGTTAACTTACCGGAGCAGTAGACTACCGATGCGTACATCAGTAGAGTCAGGAATAGAATGACGGTGGGAATACAATCGGGTAACAACGCCAGTAGGCGTGGGATTGTGAAATATCGGTGAGAATGAAATTACCAACAGGTCACAGATATTTAACACGCTTGAGGCGGTATGTATTTCTTATCGCATCCGGTCGAGTAAGGTTGTTTTAATTGCATGAGATAGCGATATTTTCGCATGGCCGAGTTTGACACGAGATAGGACGTTCATATTTTCGCATGGCTGAACCTGACATGAGGTAGGATGTAGTTATTATCGCATCCGGCCTCTTATACACGCAAATATTGTCTATTGTTCTCGACACCTTGACCCCTCTCCTTTCTATGCATATATAAAGAAGTATTTCTGGATAGTCAATCAGTCTGTATTGAGATACAATAGTGCTCTCTCTTTCTTACTGTTGTGGTTTTGTGTAGTGTTTTATACTTTGTAAGTATATTATGGCTTCAACAAGGGAACGCTTCAATTTAGTTAAACCAAACGAAACCGTTTTTTTAAATACCTTGGTGTTGAATCGTGGGTATTTGATTTCGAAAATTAAACTTATTATGACCAGATACGGGCCGAGTATACTGTGCCATTTAAAGTTTGACGAGGATGATGAAAAATCCGTTTTTCTGCCGAGTCGGTACAACAATATCTTTTCTCCTGCGGAGTTAGATGAGTTTATCGGGAAACATCTAGTAGTTACAGCAATAGTTGGTAAAACGGTCGCTCTTGAAATAGTGGACTAGAATGCTATACATAGGAGGGGAGACAATAATATTTTGGTCTGATTGTCACCGAAGAGGACGTGGTTGGGGTCCTCTTCCAAGGTAAAACCACCTTGCTCTTTTTTATTTCTCTCTCTCTCTCTCTCTCTCTCTCTCGGCATTTAAATCCTATAGTGTTTTATACTTTGTAAATATATTATGGCTTCAACCAGGGGGTCGCTTCAATTCAGTTAAGCCAAACGAAACCGCGCTTTTAAATACTTTGGTGTTGAATCATACGTATTTGATTTCGAAAATTAAAGTTATTATGATCAGATACGGGTTGAGTATACTGTGCTTTTTTTAAAAAAAGTTTGACGAGGATGATGAACGTGTCGGTAGAGTTAAATGGAAACACTCGTAGTTACAGCAATCGTCAGTAATATTAATACCTTAATATTTTATTTCAGGAGAAACGTGGAGTTTGTGAACAGATTTATGGCTACACCAGTAACTTTATTCGATCTATGCTCTAGAGAAGTGTGTAAACACGTTTTAATAGAAGAATGTACTATAGATGAACTTGAATTACCGGTTTCTATTAAAAGAGATTTAAAAACAAATTTTAAAAACTATCTGATGAAAGTAAAGTGTAACACAGAAGGATTTGATTATCTAAGTATTGACTTTGATAATGTTTCTTATACAGATTTTTTTATGTTGATGAACCATCCACTTGAAGTACCTACATTCGCAAACGAGTACAATATTTTATTTGCAAGATGCTTTATCTACAACGGTGTTTATTTGTGTAGACGGTGTTTTAGTTTGATTGTCGTGAATGATTCTAATTTTGATAGAACTAAACTTGGAATGAATAGTCTTAGAGACGTTATAGACGGTGATGTGTTATTGTATACTATTTGGGATCCGGGTTACTGGTGTGATAAATGCGTAGTAGGTCCTTTATTTTCACTAGGGAAGTTTACCGACTGGGATCCTTCAACCCGTGGTGAAGAAACAGTACGTGGTGATCGTAGTTCATATGATTTTTTTTGTGATCGTGAAGTGTGTATATCTTATCTAAGCCGACATTCTGGTACGAAAAACTAAATTGAACGATCCTGAAATGAAGAAACAATAATATACACTCTGCTTAATTTACCCATAGATATTATATTAAAACACACACACACACATCACAACGTCACAGTGAGAGTTTACTTCTCTACGACCGATCAACGAAATGTGAGTAAACTTGGATATTAACACCATAATATTTTATTTTAGGAGAACGTGGAGTTTGTGAACAGACTTTATGGCTGTACCAGAAACTTTATTCGATCTATGCTCTAGAGAAGTGTGTAAACAAGTTTTAATAGAAGAATGTACTATAGATGAACTTGAATTACCTGTTTCTATTAAAAGAGATTTAAAAACTAATTTTAAAAACTATCTGATGAAAGTAAAGTGTAACACAGAAGGATTTGATTATCTAAGTATTGACTTTGATAATGTTTCTTATACAGATTTTTTTATGTTGATGAACCATCCACCTGAGGTACCTACATTCGCATACGAGTACAATATTGTATTTGTAAGGTGTTTTATCTACAACGGAGTTTATATGCGTAGACGATGTTTCAGTTTGATTGTCGTGAATGATTCTAATTTTGATAGAACTAAACTTAGAATTACTAGTCTTAGAGACGTTGTAGACGATGATGTGTTATTGTATACTATTTGGGATCCGGGTTACTGGTGTGATAAATGCGTAATAGGTCCTTTATTTTCACTAGGGATGTTTGCCGACTGGTTACGTTGTAGAGTCAGTGAAGAAATAGTATATTGTGATGATTTTTACTGTGATCGTGAAGAGTGTATATCTTATCTAAGACGACGTTCTGGTACGACAAACTAAATTGAACGATTCTTAAATGAAGAAACAATAATATACACTCTGCTTAATTTACCCATAGACATTATATTAACACACACACACACACACACACACACCACAACGTCACAGTGAGAGCTTACTTCTCTATGACTGATCAACGAAATGTGAGTAAACATTAATATTCTTCTCTATAATTCTTACTAAAAAAGAAAATGCTGGATATTTAACCTAACTTCACCTCATTTGCAGATTTTTTTCCAATTCTATTTCTAAAATAAATTTGTTCTTACAGATGTATTACAGCGGAATCGAGATGCTTCCCTTGGATCTTTCCAAGAGGACGATGGCGCTACCGCCACCACCATCGTCACCACCACCACCATCGCCGTCGTCACCACAACCACCACCACCACCACCACCACCATCACCATCGTCACCATCGCCACCGCCACCATCACCATCGCCGCCACCACCACCACCACCACCACCACCACCACCACAAGCACGTACACACACAGCGTCACAGTCGGCTGCCTCCTCCTCCTCCATTATCTGGGAGCGGACCGTTTCCGGTAACGGAAGGACAGTCACCGTCCATCGTCGACGGAGCAGCCGATTGTCGGAGGACCCATTGTACTGGGCAAAGTACTATCTCTTGCCTAGCTTGGGGGCCGGGTGGGGGTGGGGCGGGGCCAGGTGGGGGCGGGGCCAGGTGGGGGCGAGGCCAGGTGGGGGCGGGGGTGTCACGTGACCTGTGACGTCACTTCCGGCGCCCAAGTGCCCCCGTCTCTACTGATCTACTCACGAAGATACTGAAAGCATGTACCAAATATATTGCCATCTGTCACCGAGGTAAAAGCCGTGGATTTAATTCTGGTACTTCTATGGTATTTTACGTTTTGATTGTTTTTGGGGGAACCAGATAGGCTATAAGGTCGCGTAAAAAACAAAATGTGCAGAATTATTTCGTATGTCTATTTTTTAAAAGAAAACTTCGTAAAAATTTAATTATAGTACAAAAACTCTTAAACTTTTGTTACTTCCAGTCAAAAATTTGGTCTACTTCCGGTAAATTTCTTTGGCTAACGAACTCGTCCAAACGATTTAGAAAACCAACCTGTGTACTAAATTTGGACCAAATCGGACATAAAATGCGTCCGTTAGAGTGCGCATACATATATACATGTTACTTCCGGTCACAAATTTGATTTACTTCCGGTAAATTTTTGTGGCTAACGAACTCGTCCAAGCGACTTAGAAAACCAACCTATGTACCAAATTTAGACCAAATCGGACGTAAATGCGTCCGTTAGAGTGCGCACACTTATACATAAAGTTACTTCCGGTCAAAAATTTGGTCTACTTCCGGTCAATTTTTTGGCTAACCTGCCATCCATGATTTTTAATATATATATATTAAACGTGTTCTGGGGATCGTGATCGGTGCTCATTTGCTACTCCCGACCTTGGATCTTACCATAAGAGCCACTGCAATACCTCATTTTTTCTATGGAAATTCGCTAATAATCTGCATTTGCAAAAGTCGAATAAGGGTAACCGCATACAAGCGACGATACAAAGGAAGAGAAGAGCGACTAATACAAACACACGCACTTCACTATAACATCGCATAGTGGGGAGAAGAGCAATGCTACAAAGAGCGCTACGACCAACGATAAGAGCGAAGGAATGAAACATACTTGTTTTTGTCGCTATTATCACTGCTGGGTTTGGTTTTGTCTGAATTAAAATGGATGTAAAACTGTTTATTCGTGAAGTGTTTGTAAAAAATGGTACTACAAGAAATCAATTAACTTTAAATAAATTCTAATAGTACATTTCTAAATAAGATGTATTATTAAATGCATTATTTATTATATAGAAATTCAATTTAAAAATCAGAGGATGGCTCTCAATAAAATTCAACATTTTGTTAATAACAAAAATAACAGTAGACTACATTAATCTAAATAATAAAAATTATATATAATTTAATTACTACTGTAACTGACATTTCTTGTCAAGTAATTATTATTGTTTAGTATTAATTTGCAAAAACAAAACTTAAGGTTAAAAGCTTTGTAAACGTAAATAAAAGAAATACTTAAAAAAGTTGCCGTATTTTAAATAAAATTTCCCATTTGTTAATTGATACTCATTTATTACATTACAAAATTTATTTTTATTCATGTATTTTACATAATTCTTTTTTAACACTGTAATTCAATTCAATTTTTATTTTGGCAAACTAACATTTTGAATGTTTCTCTTACAAATGCCGCATCATTTGTCGACCTGTTGTTTTCTCTTGATCTTTCAGTGTCAAGGACGCCCACAGAATTGGGAAAAGATGGAATTTCCTCCGCATTGAAATCGAAGCCTTCCTTGTCAACTACAATATTGTGTACGAGGCAGATACAAATATTTAATCAAGAATTTTCCTTTAATAACAAATTCAATGTGAGGGAGAGACAAAAAGAAACACGGCAAAAGACATCAGAAAATGTGACGTAGTTGTCGCTCCTACCTCCACACTACTATGCGGTATCGTTCCTTTACTTACAGCTCTGTCGGGCTTATCACAGCTTGTATCGCTGCTCCACGCATACAAGCGACGATAAGATGGAAGAGAAGAGCGTCGAATACAAGCGCACGCTCTTCAATAGAATATCGCATAGTGGAAGGGAGAGCAAAGCTACAATGAGCGCTGCCACAAGGGATAAGAGCGAAGGAATCAAACATACTTGTTCTCCTCGCTGGTGGTTTGTCTCTTGAAATGAGTGTTTAACTGCAAGTTTCCTCCGAATTAATAAGATTTGTCTGCAAATAAAACTAGTTATGACTGGAATTTGAATCTTTGAAACAATTAACAAAGGGACCTCTGACTTTTTAAATAGATTCTGGGATCAATCAGTTCACTTGCCGCAATTAATTATTGTATATTTATGCAAACTGAATAAAGTTTAAAAGAAGTTTTATACTTGTAATGAGATCAATAAATTGCTTTAAAAAAAATTCAATGAAAGTCTAAATATGGAGTAATATGTAACAAATAAATACGTAATAAAAAGGTAAGTTTTAAAATGTAAAAAAAGAATACAAATATTTAACTTAACTCAGTGTAACTATCAGTCTTACATAAGGGTTGATGTGATTGTGATTGAACTTTGTCCGCTTCTTCAGTATCCTAGGTTCAATTTTGAGTAGGTCGTAATCAAATGAACAAATAAATATTCATTCGAAAATAAGGATGGCATTTTTCCGGTTGCTGACACAGTTGAGGATACAAATTATGGAAATCTCCATTAACATTCAGGGTTTGGTTGATGGAATTCCTTGTGCTTTTTTGCGTTGCATAACATGCCATATTTTCAATGAAGAATTTTCAGTTAACATGAAATTTAATGTGAAAGATAAAAGTGAAGTTCCTATCTCGGCTCTACTATTCATGCGATGTAAAGGATCAGCAATGTGCCTCTGTCTCCACGTTTAGGGAAATACTTCCTGAAAGAGTCCTTAAGGTTTGTCAAGTGTAACAGTATGATATTATGTTCAACTAAGTGAGTGAGAGGGCGCTCCATCTGCGTGCCAGTACACGGTAGATAGCATGCGCCATTACAGTTTATTTTCGGCGTACCCCTAGCCAGTCTGTAGCGTATCCCAGGTTGGGAACCACTGATCTATAGTATAGAAACAACAACAAAATATTTTTTCTGTCGTGTACCACCTACAGTAAATTTTGGAAGACGTACTGGGCAGACAGATGGTACATGTCAAATTCCCTAATCAAATGAAATGTTTGTTTGCACTTACCTCAAATTGAAATATTATTCTTTTGACACTTGGTTTATCATTTACAAATAAATGTTAACTCAAAGTTCATTAGACTGATTTATTTGTCAGTTAAGAAAACAATTTGTGAAATTTAAGTTATATGCCCTTAACAATAAAGTATAGAAAATGTATATGCCCCTTAATGAAATACAATATTTATTAAATAACCCTCCCAAAAAAAAATTATTAACAAAACCCACCCGTTTTCATTTATTCAGAATTTAATTTACAATAAAATTAAAAAAAATTACATGTATAGATTTAGTACAATTATAATAATTGGCACAGGTGTGTCTACTTGAACACAAATGAGATTTTAGCTTAAATATAACAATAGGCACACTAGCCTAAATCTTAAGTCTAACTGGCCACTATTAATTGTAATTATTTAAAATAAAATGAAGTTAGAAAAACATTGTTTGGTTAAATTTAGAAAAGATTGTGATATCACTTAGTTAATTTAGAAATATAATCCTTTGAGGATTGGAATCTCTAAATTGGCATGCTACTCCACCCGATTATTTATTAAATAAGCCTTGTACTTAATTATTCAGCCTAAACAAAAATATATTGCAAAAAAAATAAAAATCACCTTACACTTCCTGCAGAAAGTGAAGGTTAAATAAATAGATTGGCAATTGTAAATCTAACATAGTTAAAAAACACAGTAAGATTCTGTAGTATGGTTTATGCTGCAGAATTAAAGCTAGTGTAATTGTCTATTGTAATTAATTAACACATGGTAGACATAAAGTTGGTTTGAAATCAGATGTTGTACACTTGAAGTCTAAGTTGACTAGTTAAAGTTGAGTTGAAGTAAGAAATTAAAGTTGAAGTGGAATTGTAATGTCAAAGTTGAACCCAGATTACACTGTCGAAAAACATCTGTTTTAGTTAAGTTTCATTTTCATAGCAATCAAGGTAATACAAAGTTTAACAAGCTCTGACACATTTTGAAGTTGCATGTTTCCACAGTATAAGGTTAAGCTCTGATAATTTACTAAGTCATGCTAATTACATAATTCTCAAAGAAATTTGCCATGAACGTTAGTTTTTCTTGAATACATTTGCACAGAAATTATTGAAGTGAAATTTATGGTAAACACTTCAAATGAAACAAAACAGCAAATAAAATACTTTACTTTCTTAATTAAAGTTAACTTGTTAATTAGGCTGAAAACAATTGAATTGATTTTACTTTTACTTGGCTGATTTTGAATAAAAAGGCTTTCTTAAAGTAAATGACACTGTCTAGTTTATTATTTAAAATTATTTTACACACAAGTGAAATACAATGAATAAACCAAGTGGTTGTATAAATGGAAGCAAACTGACTCTTACCTGGGTTGGAAGCTATGTAGAATTACACATGTTTGTTTTTTTTATAAACTTTAAATATCAAAGATCGGGAAGTTAATTTTTATCATACACTCACATTGTTGGTGTTAACAATACTTAATTTAAATGATTTATGCACAAACACTTCCCGACATTACGAAAGCAGACATGTGGTTCACTTTGTCATGTAACGAAATCGTTTTCTAGCAATTAATAAAGACAAAAATGGCTTCTCTTAACTCAGATTGTACTAAGCTATGCTAGCGCTTATCTGGATGGGTGGTGAATCTACGCATTGGATGCCAGTCCGCTAGAAGACGACACTTGACGGATCACAGCTCTTTCTGAGTTACGTCTTCTATCCGCTAGGTAGCGCGGGCGTTCAGTGTATTGGGCAGTTAGACAGTTTGGATTAATCAGAATGGATTTTTTTTATTGAAATAGTGGCGCGCTATTTAAATAACGGCACAGTCGTAAAGAAAATATTTTGTGTCTTGTACATGTTTTGTAAAGTTAACGGTTTTCGAGATATTAAACTTTAAAATATTTTAAAAGCCGCAATTTTGAAAATTATTAAAATAAATTTTTGGACTTTGGCACACTTGTAAATCGTATCATACAAAATGCTTACACCAAATTTGAACTCGATATCTTCCATAGATACTTCTGCAGTTACAGTGAGTTTTAGTAAAAAAATATTGTGTATTGCGACTAAACTAAGCCGAATTCAAAAAAAGTTACTGAAAATTTTTCATTTATTACAATGTATACAATTCAATATTGTATAGCCCGCTTAGGTTTTTGTACTACTCTGTATATTAACTTAATAATTTGATCCAGACATTTTATATTATTTACCTACGCAGCTTTGTAGTTATGTGTAGTCCTACAGTTTTATTGAAAACAAATTATAACTGTGTGCAGTGTGAAAAGTGGTTGGCGTGCGGAGCACGCAGGTTCTTCCCTAGTACAACTTGAATGTTTGTAAAGCGACTCAATTATAGGGAAATGAAGGGGTAAAGTGATGGAGTGAGGGGGTTAAATCTACCCTTCTAACTGTAATTAACGTGGAATTAATTAAGCCAGCATGCACGAGTAGTTCAATGAAATCTGTTTTGTGAGCGATATAAAACCCTTGCTCGTTAGCGACGTTGTTTCAATACGACTTTGGTGTTTCCCGATTTCCTTTGACAAATAACAATTCGGTCGTGATTTGAGATTCTGCTGAAACGTGTGGAGAACCCGAGAGAATAATTGAAATTATACTGGTTTTAAAGTACGGAGACTGATTTCTGATTTTAGGCGATTACACTTTAAAGAGAGTGAACGAATAGAAGCAACGCAAAAAATGTTTATCAAAAGATTATTTCGATTACCTTTCATACCCCGAATTAAATATTTGGAGACTGGGTTTGAAAAATTACATTTATTCACATTAAAAATGAATCTAAATTATATTGTAAAAGTTGTGATTTTAAGACCGGATAGATTGCCTAAAAATGCACAGCAAGTTATAAAAAGAAATGTTTTTTGGTGTCGGGATTTTTTAAAAATGGGAAGAAAGTTCGGAATTGAACCAGACTTCGGATTTTTAATGTATTATATTTGTACTAGTAAATCCCCGTGAAAAATCACAGGCGGGTTAATTAGAAACACATAAGAAATACATCATTTATACAAAATACTATTTAAACAACACACTTAACCTAGGATTACCTAACTATGCAGACGGGGATTTTAACTCGGTAAATGTGTACAATTATAAAGCCTATAAAACTGTAGGAATATTTGTTGAGATTTTGTGTTTTAAAATGTTTTCTTTTAATTGCCTTTTATTTCATATTGATAGATCAAATGATTTAGAAGTTATTAATATTATAGGCTGTATTATCGATCAAAGTTGTAAACATAACAATAAAGTATAATCTACGCTAGGTTTTGTTTGCGTATTTACAGATGATGGGTGAAATCAACTGTTATATTATTAAGTTAAACGAATATTTATTTCTTCTTTAAATGTTACTCCACGTACGCTCGTACGTACACTCGCTTTCATATGAGTTGATAATTATGTTTTATTTAGTTATAACTATTTGTCCCTGTGCTCTTATTGTTAATCTCTTGCCCCAGCAAGCCGCACAATACATGTGTTTGTATACATGTGTAAAATGTAGACCAAACTATTTTCTTTTTTCTCAGTTAAGTTTGTGTGATACAATTTTTCATTTATAATTTTCAGAAAACATCCGTTAAATGCACCTAACCATCGGATACAGGGAAAGATGGTTAGGTATTTCCTATACGTTAAGCTATATGTTTAATTGTACATAAAGAAGGATAAAATACAAATTATTATATAATTTAAAAAATGTGCTACTTAAGTGCTGAGAGAATTTCGCAAATATCCTGCACATAACTAGAATAGAATATGTCTTACTCACCAACTATCAGCGTTATTGATTGAACTGCACTTACCTGCAAATAGAAATTCACGTTTTAATACAAAAATGTAATTATTTAGGCCTACAATCAATTATGAAATCGGTTTATTTATTTTTTAAATTATTTTTCGTTGATTTTCATTGTGTTTGATTTTAGTTTGTTAATATAACCATAAAAAGTTGTTGCGAAAAACGTTCCTGTCCTTATCATTTAGGCTAAAAACGGATTTCAACAAGAATAGCTTAAATTGCACACATGTGGCGGTTACCTTAATAATACATGTTTATGTGGAAACATAGAAGGCGTCGAGTCCTCTAAACATCTAGGAGTAATGTTCGATAAGAGAATGAATTGGACTGAACAGGTGGAGTTTTTAAAACGAACAACTAGAAAATTAATGTATGCTTTCATTCAACTCGGCGATAATCTAGATTTCCACGAATTATAACTCGCGTAGCCTACTACCAATGAATACTTAAATGTTAAGAAGCGCACGTCTTATGGACTCAATTCTATCAGATTTTACAAACTTGGCGCGCTAAAGATTTGTAGTTGGGCACAACACCGAGAGGAAGCGCTGGCAAACCATTTAGCGTGCGGTGGAGAGCGAGAGAGTGTTTCTCCCCTCTCACTCGGTCTACGATTTTCTAGTCGGACTCAGGAAATGAATTTATGTGTTCAAGAGAGATTTTCAAACTTATCTTTGTTGTACATAGAGAAGAAAATACTCAGAGAACATATTGAAACTAACGATATTGTAGAAAAGTTCGCTATGAAGAACAGAAAGTTACAGTTGATATAGACACTTTTATACTTTGATTATTTATTAATATTTCAAAGGAAGTTCAAAATAAAAGAAATATTTAAATTTAAAATGTATCCCTTTTGTTAAATACAATAAGCATTTGTTCTTGAGTTTTCATTTTTCGTCTTCTCTTTCCACCTTTAAATTTAAGAGTAATCCTATACAGTACTGTTAAACTTTGTATGTTTTTTATTTT
>JAGFPH010023808.1:0-11721 GCA_018207615.1 Philaenus spumarius
TTTAAGTCAGGGAAATGTCTGTAAGCAGGGTAAGGACAATTGAGATAGTATTTCTGTGGAGATTCTGTTTGGATCTTTTTAAGTTAGTTTAAATTCTTTCAATTTGTCTTTACCAAACATTTGTGGGAATTCTATATACAGTACATCCAAAATAATAGCAATGTTATTGAAATAATCACCAAACAAAAGATGTTCTCTTTTAACTTTAAAGTATTGTCTGATTTAGTTCTAACGGCAATGCAGCTTTTATTTTAATTTGATTTATTTCATGCAGGTGCGTATAAAGAAACACAGATGGTATAAGAAGATATTAAAAACTAAAGATCCGCTGATCATATCACTGGGCTGGAGAAGATTTCAGACTCTACCAATTTATTCCAAACTTGAAGACAACATGAGGCATAGGTAATATTACTGATTACTGATTGATATCACTGATTTTTTGCATAGGCAAATAAATTCCGGTTGTTTTAATTTGATTTACCTTTAAGTCATACATTTGGTTTATTTTGATTCAACTGATTATTTCCTGGAAGCCGTAATGTTTAGCAGGCAGAATACCGATTAAGAAAGAAAATAAATTAAATTTGGTTTTAATGTGATAAGTTGTTTGATAAAAACATTTTTATTTCAATATTTGTAAATTTAGTCGGAAAAAATCCTTAGGTTAGGCCAAGGCAAATGAATTACCACAGCAACCAATTGAATAAAATAACATATAAAACAGCTGTTTGCTCTAATATTTCCATGAACACATAATTTCACACTATGAAGCAACTATTTGTACTTCTAACTTTTAGGTTAGGTTTTTATTAAAGTGTAGATGTGAGCCTTGCTGGTTCAACGTTTATTATAACTTCTGTTATAAAATATACGGAATAACTTGATTTGGACATTTAACATTATTTACCATCTCAGCTTTGGGGTTATTATTAATTATACACCTTTATTATAAAGATAACATAACATGATTATATGTGTAGAAGGTTCCAACGGGATTTTCGTGCGGAGCACGTAGGGGTTTCCCCTGGTATGAGATAAATTAGACAGCCTGATATAATGGTACAAATTCACTAACCAAAATTTTCGTATAGCCTATAATAATTGAATATTCTGTTAGACCGATATTAAGACAAACTAGTGATAGAAAACCTCACGTTAAGTAAAAATTTGCATTAATTCAATTCAGTATGACGTGTAGGGGGTATAGAATCTAGTACTGCAACCCTATTTGTGCGAGTTCAAACTCAAATTTAGCCGAACTATAATGGGGACAAACCATTTTAGGTTATGTTAAGAATTGTGTGTACAGATGTGTGAGAAGTTCTCTTTATATTTTATTCCAGAATGTTGAAATATACACCTGAACATGTCGCTTGTATGGCTTATTTCTGGGGACCTTTGACTCGAACTAGCACAGGGTTCTTGGCCGTACAAGATGTGGCTTCAAAGCAGGTAGATATGTTGGAATATTTCTGTGACATAAATGTTCAAAACTAGCCCTAATATTATCCCTTACCTCTCAGTCTAGTGACATGTACACATAAGTAGGGGTGTGCGAGATTGGATTTTTGAATTCGAGACGAGAACCGGAGGTTGTTTAATAAAAACTATCGAGATCAAGAAAAAGGCGAGAGCTGAGGTTTAGGAACAAACGAGAGACGGGTGTTTATTGAAGGCAATTTATCGAGACCGAGAAAAAACAAAAACAGTGTTTTTGGAACAATAATACACCAAAATTTTAATCTTAAATTGAGAATGAGAAATATCAAATACCTTTTTACATCATTGAAAATAATATAAAGTATATGAAGATAAGTTAATTTTTAGTAAGTTAACCTTCTTTAGATTTGCTATTGCTACCAAGTTTATGAAAGATATTACAAATACACCGTACCACATAGATATGTATTTTAACAGTTGACTATTGATTATTAATCCTTTAAACTACATGTAATTTTTATATAATTATTATTGTTAAGTAATTAACTGCCATCATTTATTTATTTTACTAAAATTTCAAGGTTATATAAAACTCAACCCCTCTACTGTGCTAAATTATTTGTCTTCAGTGTCAAGGTAATTTAAATAAGATATTGTGATATCCTTATCACTTCTCTGTTGAGTTGTTTGAAACATGTCTGTTTATCTTCTTTTCATTCTAATGTAACGTTTTAAGCTTTATAAAAAGACTAAAAATAAAACTCGAGATTTAAAAAATGTATCGAGAAATTTATGGCGGAATCGAGAAAAGTACAATCAAGAAATAATACATTTTATTCTTGACATCGAGATCAAGACGATATTGAGTTATTTCTCGTTACTGCTCGAGAGTTTCAAAATCTTGCACACCCCTGGAAATAACTGATGTTAACGGATGAACAGTTAATTTACTAAATGGAATGTTTTTTTGTTATTCAGACAGGTTTCAGAATAGTCGCAACGGGATCCGTTGTCGATACGAACCAGTCCGTCGAAGTAACCAAGAAATTAAAATTAACCGGAACTCCTCTGAAGATCTACAAGAAGACTGCATTCATACAAGGAATGTTCAACTCTATGTTGGAAGTGGCGAAATTCGAAGGAGCGAGAATAAAAACAGTGTCCGGCATTCGTGGACAGATAAAGAAAGCCGCAAACAAACCCGAGGGGGCGTTCAGAGCGACTTTTGAAGACAAGATCCAATTGAGCGGTAAGTAGAATTTTGTGTGTCTTGTCTTTTAAGCCCCAAGTTGCCTTTCAATTTCCTTGCAGTCTGATAGCAAATTATTTACCAGACAACATGTATGTGTTTTGCGTTAAACTCTAATGTAATATTGAATTCAGATTTATGACACAAATATTGCAAATTTTAATTTAGTGTAAAAAAAAGAAAGCAGTCGTGGGACTACCGACAGAAGGGAAAATTGTCATAAATATAAAACATTGGTTATAAACCTACAAGCGGCCCGGGTAAAAATTTGAAAAAATTAATTAATCTTAAGGTGAAATTTATTTATAAAAATGTTCAAATAATCACCTTAAAATGGCTTAGTTTAAACACACTTAAATGTATTTAATTTCCAACAGCTGATACATTTGTTTTTATTTCCAACAGCTGATAAATTTGTTTTTTATTTACAAATTGTTAACTTTTTATATATTGAAATAGTTTCAATATGGAAATTTCTGAAACTTCAGAAACCTATATCTCAGAAACCAATTGAATTATATACTTGAAACTTTGGTTTTAGCAGTTTCTCACTAAGGTCTATGTGATTGTGTAAAATTTCAAGAACCTAGCTTATACAGTTTTCGAGTTGAAAAATCAAACGGACAGACTTGGCATTTTATTAATATGATATAGGTTTAATTAGAAATTTAGTAATTATTTTTTTATGTTGACCCATTTAATATTGAAATCTAAACAATAACTTAAAAATTATTATAGTCTTTATCTTTGTCTACAATCAATTACTACAATTGAAGGCATAAACACAAAAAATAATTATGATCAACAGCAATTGTATCAATGTACTTATAAATAGTATTACAATTTTTTCAAACGAATTTTATAAAATTTATACATATGGGTCAAAATGTTGGAACGTTCTGTAGGGATAGCTTTATGGGATGTAACTTGCCAAAAAATATGGTTTGGGCACAAATTGAATAAGGTTATGCCCAGTTTAAGTGCAGAGTTATATGCTTTATACAGTGCTATTGGAGTATGCTTTCTCTAACACAGTGTCCAATTCTAGTTACCTTTATTTAAGCCTAGTCCACACTTGCAAACAAGAAACATTGTTTGCAAACAGTTTGCCAGTTGTTTTTGTGGTTCTCATTTGTTTGCCGGATGTTTGCTGGATGTTTTCAAAATGTTTGCAAACAGTTCGCAAACATCCAGCAAACATCCGGCAAACAAATGAGAAACATTTTAACTTGTTTCAGCAAACAAAAAACACTGTTTTCTGTTTCCCAAACCAAATGGAAAACATGCAAACATTTTAAACAAACAAAGTATTGAAAAATAAATAAATGTTTGCCTACAGCTCCGATTTGAATGAAGTTTTCTACATCGTGTTCAGAAAAATACCAGGAACAAAGTCTACATACGACCAGTTTCGGGAGAAAGCGGAAATTCATCGCGAGTGCATAAAGTGCATAATTTTTTGATACCTCAAAAATGGATTAAAAGCCGTGAAAATCGTTACTCGGGGGTTTTTGGGGGCGCTGATCTCATTTCTGACCATACGAAATGCTCCCGGTTCACTGGTTGGCTCTGGGGGCTTAATTTGTGAAGTTGCGATGGTGCACCGGGGGTCTTTCGAATGGTCAAAAATGAGATCAGTGCCCCCAAAAACCACCAAGTACCGATTTTAGCGGCTTTTCATTCATTTTTAGAGGTATCAAAAAAATTATACACTTTTAGATGCACTTTATGTAGCCGCGATGCATTTCCACTTTCTTCGGAAACTGGTCATACGTAATACGGACCTTCTTCAAGAAATCTGCGAGTCCACCATTGCCTTCTCCTATTTAAGCTAACCTCATTGTGTAGAATTAAATATAAACTAGCACAAGCTAGAAGAACGTCTTCTTCAGTCAACATCTCGAGAAACACTGCCTAGCTAGTGTGGACACAAAACAATGACAAACATTTGTTTGCGAACAGTATGCCAATAGTTGCGAAACAATTTGAAAACTGTAGAAAAACATGAAACAAGAAACTGTTTGCAAACAATTTGTTGTTTCATGTTTCATGTTTGTTGTTTCTTGTTTGTAAGTGTGGACTAGGCTTTACGAATTCCCAAACAGTCCTCCTTATGATTAATAATGGATTTAAAAAAAATGAAGTGTAACGATCTTCATGATGACTGTAGTTTTTCATTAAATCTATCAAAAAGGAAGTATAAACAAGCATAATTCTAGCAGGTTATTATAGAAAACCTCTATTCCCCTGTTTGTGTTAATGACATTTTTGTTTGCAGTTGAATATTTTTCTGAGGTTCTTATAAGTTTTTATAATCCACGGTCCAACACCTTTCGGGAATGCTTGAAAGGACCTCTGGCATGAAGATTACCCTGTCTAATCCTTCTTTCAAATTTTGAAATTTTATTTTATTTTGTTGTTGTTTTTTTAGTGTTTATAATGACCGCTTTAACTGGAACTTAACATTTATCAACAGTGTATTACGAATAGTATTAACACAAATTGTATGTCGGTGTAGTAAAAACTTAATTCATGTAGGTCTGTATAAAAATTAACACAGAATTAAATAAAAGTGATGTTTGTAAAAGTACTAACAAACATTCAACTATTAATATGACAAAGAAAATATCAGTGCAAAATTGTTTTTAGATGCGTGTGTTGTTTTTCGCTGTTCACAGACATAGTGTTCTGCCGAACGTGGTACAAAGTAGACATTCCAAAGCTATACAATCCTGTCACATCATTGTTGCTTCCCTTGGATGAGAAGAACCAGTGGAGGGGGATGAAGACGGTCGGACAGTTGAAACGTGAACGAGGGTTAAAGAGTGAGCCCCAAGTGGACAGTATGTATAAGGTGAGTGGGGAAGTTGTTTCAACGATCTCAAAGTTAATGATTCAAAACGTTTCTTTGTCACCATTCCGAATATTGATATAATAAATGTATATTTTTTGACTTGCCGTCTACATTATTCAATTTGCTGTCATAGTACGACAGCTGTTTCAGTCAGCTATTCAGCCATTTTCAAGTATTTTTAGCCGGATATCCTTTGTCACTTACTAACACAAAACCAGTCGTTACAATACATCAACACAAACACAATAATAAATACACACGATACATTATTTAAAAAAAGGAGAAACAGGGTCAATTCAAAATCCATGACTTGTTGGGCCCAACATTCCGATACGTACTGTGGATGATGATCAATCACGCTAATCAATGGAGGGGTTAGCTTATCTCCAATAACGTATCGAACAATGCGTTGGAATCGAAATTAAGTTTTCAATTTAATAAAATGTTATTGTCAATTTTATGATTCTTGTATATCTCGAATTGCTCAAGGTAATTCATCAACCTTGTAACAGCGGTGTAATATTTTAAGTGAGTCTTCCGTACAAGAATATCCATGGTCGGCCTGAATAAGGTGTTCTGTGAATTTAGATTCCGACTTTGTTCAGTGTGCAATTGAATATTGTAGACGTTAAGTCAAAATATATATATTTGTTAATGATTCGTTTTAAAGTTAGTCTGAACAGTTAATAAAGACTGTTTCTAAAATAAGGTTTGATTAATTGCCTGTATGGAATTTAATGATGAAGCAATTTAAGCAGTTTTATCAGTCAAATTTCTACGGTTCATCAGCGACAGTAAATTGACATAGAAGGACCATGTCAACTACGTGAGCAGAAAACTCAGTACAGTGGTTTTCTTGTTCAGGACATTGTCCGGAATTCATTTTGACATACTTTGGTCTATTTTCATCCCGGCTGACTTATTAGCAAATTTCCTAGTAGGAAAGATGGCAGTGACCCTTATGATGAGATCTATGGTCGGGAGAAGAAAATGAGCACCGATCATGGTCCCCAGAACATGTTTTGGGGTGTCATTAAATTTTGTTCAAGTATATATGTGTTCGCACTCTAGCGGCCGCATTTTAAATCCGATTTGGTCCAAATTTGGTACACACGTTGGTTGCCTAAGTCGCTGAAACGATTTCGTTAGCCAACACAAGCCAACACAATCCAACAACTGGAAGCACGTTTTTGGCCGGAAGTTTAAATTTTTTGAAATTTTTCGTATTAGAATGAAACTTTTTGGGGGTTTTATCTAAAGAAATAAATGAGTAAATTATTCTGCTGAATTTGTTTTTTTACACAACCTCATAGCCCGTCTGGTTCCCCAAAATCTATCAAAACGTAAAATACCATAAAAAGTGAGTTTGTTCGCTGCGAACGAAGCGAAGCAGTCCATAACCGCAGGGTGCAAGGTCGATGTGCAAAGGGAGTGGAACACGAAGCAGCTCGTGTACTGGGGCTGGAGGCTAATGTGAAAACAAATTCTACTAATATATTTTGAACACGAGGCAGGTATTCAGCTATTTAAACATCAACTCCTATAAAAGCAAGTGTACTTCCGTACGTACTTACATCCGTACGTACGTATATGAGTAACAATATAATATTTTATAACAGCTGATTTCACCCATCATCTGTAATACTTAAACAAAACCCATCGTAGATTATAGTTTGGGGTTATGTTTACAACCTCAATCATAATTTCTTGTGAAGTTGTTTTTTTTTTAAATATAAGTTATAGAACTAATGTATGCTATAATACGTTATAATATTTGCCTTGAGGTTATAAACTGAACAACTTTTTATCATCAATAAATATTCGTTTGAACAAATTTAAAGAAGAAATAGCTATTCATTTAACTTGGGAAACATTTGTACATTTTCGTATAACATATAAACATATTCGAGTATTAATTTTTTCACTATAATATTAATAACTTCTAAATAATTTGATCAGTTAATATCAAATAAAAAGCAATTAAAAGATAATAATTTTATCTTTCTTTAAATATATAATAACGTAAATAAATACATTTTTTTAACAAATAGGCCTACAGTTTTACAATCCTTATAGTTGTACACATTTACCGAGTTAAAAATCCCCAACAGCATAGTTAGGTAGGCCTAGATAAAGTGTATTGTTTTTAAATAGTATTTTTTTTTAGATGATGTATTTCTGATGTGTATCTAATTAATCTGCCTGTGATTTTTCATAGGGGCTTCCTAGTATAAACTTAATTTTGGAAATTCGTTCAACTCTCATCAGCAGTTCAGCTGCGTGAGTGAGTTATTTCTTAAATGTAAAGGTGTTCAGAAAAAAATCAAATTTCGTTAATCGGAAGTATGACTGTGTATATATTTATGTGTTTTCCATCTTAAAATTTTCTCATTGTGTTTGCATTGAAATGAACTGAATTTTGTTTCTGTTGCAGCCGATTGTAAGGGAAGAACCCGTATTCAAACCTCTGTCCATACCAAGGAAGCTACAGAAACAACTTCCGTACAAGAGTAAGCCTAAACTAGGTCCAAAGCATAAAACGCAAGTGAGCAAAGTCGCTGTTGTTAGAGACATGCACGAGTCCAAGGTAAGACGCTTTATCTTCTACGTAGGATTTTCTAAAAGTATTTGGAATTACTGTATTTATTATTATGGCGTTTAGAATGGAAGGTGCGAATTTGAGACAGATTTATTCTAGATTATTTTATCATGTGTATTCCTAAATGATTTGGAATGAAAAAAACGTCAAATATAAGAAGAAAAAATTTTTCTACATTTAGATAACTAGATGTAATTATCCCGGATTACTAGTGTACCATAATTATAAGAAAACTATTCAATGTATAGCTTTTTGCCATATCTTATGTGTGATGTAATGAATGTGATTTGATAGCATGTAACATTTTGTTTTAAATCCTCTTTAATGACCCAAATGTTTGTTCGTATTGCTTCAAATAAAGGAGAGTCCAAAGATGTTATAATGAGTCTAGGGACAGTATAGTTTTATTAACTTTAAAACTAAAACTGTTTTTGAGGTTATAATTTGTTTGTAATTTCAATATTTCCAGTGATTCGTGTTGTCGGATTAAACTTAATCCTATGTATTTCATTTAGGTTGCTTCAATGATGAAGAAACTTCAAACTGTGTACAAACACAAACTACAGCAAGAAAAGATGGCTACGAAGCAGCGTTTAGCAGATTATAGAAAACAGATTGAAGCTGAGAATAAAAAGAAATTAGGAAGGCAGAGGGAAATGAAAAAAGATGTTTTCCGCACCATGAGCAAACTGGAAGCGAAAAACAATAAAAAGCAAAATTGATAGGTTAGGAAATATTTGTGTAAATACGTAAAAAAAAACAATAAATATTTATACGGATCTAGGCTTGAGTCAATAGTTTATATTCTTTTACCTAAAACCATGTGATAAACTGTCCTATCCCAGAATTAATTTACTGATTTACATTTCTAGTGATTTAAAGAGTCCATAAATAATTATGCTTCAAACAGCTGATTGTTTAAAACGCTTAGATCAGCTGATTGTTTGTTATAGCAGATTAATTTCAATACTACTAAACAAAATTGTATTCTTTAAATAACACTGATTCACCGACTGACGTATACTTGCTAGTCCTTGGAGTTCTTACACTTCCGAGTATATATATATACTTGAGGTGATACTCTACTTTAACCCTAGAACTGCGTTTTGCAAGCATATTTTTAAAAAATCACCAAAAATAGTAAATGAACCCCAATCCAAAAGTGTTTAATAGCTTTTTTGTAGAAGAAACTTCAAAGAATTCAAATATGCCACTGAATTAGTTTCTTTCGAAATTGTAAAAGTTATTAGCTCAAGAAACAAAAAATGTTCAGTAACGAAAGGAAAAAGTTCAACTTTAGGCCTACATAACAAGTAGTAAAAAATTTTCGTATTTTTTTCGTAAGCGTAAAAAAGTTTTGTAATTTATTTCTAAATAGAACTGTATAAAAACATTTATCAATTTCAAATTTCTTATTTTGAAAAACACAGTTTTTATGTTCCAAATACACTATGCTAACAAAACTGGGCCTAGATTAAAACTTAATTTACTAATATATGTTTTACCCAAAAAAGAAATATTATTATAACAAAGTGAAGAGGATAAATCAAAGATAAGAACGGTATACTTGTCTTTCCTTAGTTCACAAAAGTGGTTCAGTTATCTTTATTTGAATAACAAAATCGCATCAATCTAATGAAACTTCGCCGGCGAGATAGCACGGGTCATTTGAATAACGTGGGAAAGGGACGCGCCAGATATGTATATTCCACTGCTGTCTAGACGAACAAAAAACTGTTTTTTTCTAGTTTACTTCCATCCGTTAGAAAGATGAAAGATCAAACTATTCTCTACAAAATGGTGAAAAGAAATCTGTCAAAACATAAGGCAGTGCCTTCCTTATATCGGTTGACAAATGGGCTGTTTCATTGGTTGAAAACTGTCCAATCGCAAGGGTTTACAGAAATCTTTTGAATTAATCCTGTAAAATAGTGACATCTGATTGGAAGGCACCATTAGAAAGATAAAATCTTGACGAATCCAATGGTAGCTTTATAATCTCGATAGAAATACTTACGTAGATGGTGTTGCCCGTTGAAGAAGTGGGAAATAACAGTACAATTGTATGCAGAATCGCGTGCGGAAATAGCTGTAGTCCGATATGCATATTTTAAAACGATGATTACATATGTAAATATACATTTTACAAAAGAGTTGTAAATACAAAAATTTAAGTTTAATTCATTTCCTTTCCAATGGTGCCCGTTTTATTACGATTGGATGATTTCAAGTGGATTATATTATCGATTATGCAAATATATGCAAATTCTCGCTAAGGTTCGAGCGGGTTGCATTTGCACCCGAGAGACTTCAGTCTGCCACTTTGAGGGTTAAATGTGATCATATCTAAAATAAAGATATACACAGTTTATAGTACTAAGGCAAGCTAATAATTATTGTGCTAGACAGCACAGACCAAATCTGTACAGCAAATTTTGTTTCCAAGCTGGTGCTAGACTGATAAATAAGCTCCCACAGAGCATTAAAAATTTGCTGGATATTTTACCTTTTAAAAATAGCCTTAGACAGCTACTTTTGCCTAGATCTTTCTACTTTGTGGAGGAGTTCTGTGTACTGAAGCCGGCCTTGAAATAATGGATGTGTTCTCTAATTTTAAATTAAACATTAGTTGTAGTTTATGATTGTTTTAAATTATTTGTTTTGTTTTTAATTGTTCAAAATGTTATTGGTAAAAATTGTTATATGTTGTACTATTTATATTAATTATTCTATTTAAATTATGAATATTATATTTTTATCAATTATTGTAGTACTGTATAATTATGTATGATCTAAATTTTAGTCTAAATTTTTTATTTTATTGCTTGTTCCTCTTTTTAATAGTTAGGATTTCTTATCTCAGTGTAAATTGTGTTTTAAATTATTTTTTATATGTTTTTGATTGTTCAAAATATGATTGGTGTAAAACTGTTATGTGTTGTAGTATTTATATTATTTATTCTATTTAAATTATGACTATTATATTTTTATAAATTATTGTAATATATATAAGAATGTTAATTTGTAATGGACATAGCCCGTGCAAATGGGCTAACTACGTAACTATGCAATCTTTTCGCTGTAATAAAATTAAATTAAAAGAAATACTTCCGTATTCTACTAACAAAAGTAAATTTGTTTTTTTGATATTGTAAAAATGAGTATAAGTATAGGGAGAGAGTGGGGTTGGTTGGGGCACCATTATTTTTGGCTTAATTATTGGCTGCACCGAGCCAGTGTCCCTCCAGAATTGTTTTGGAAGGTTTTTCTTTGTGTGAGCAAAGTAACAGACCGTTTAAGCTGTTGAGTTTTTAAGAAGAAAAGGGTAATTTCATCAGAGAAGCCTAGATTTTCAACCAATGCAATAAGAATTTTATCATTCTGAATAAAAATTAATGGTAAGTTTAATAATTTTATCTTATTCTCCATTATTTTAGTTTTCTTTTTATGTATAGAGATAGTCCTCTGTCATAGCTCAACCGCTATGGTACTTGCCTCATAAGCAAGACGTCCCGGGTTCAAATCCCGCGGGGGACCATAAAATATTAAAAGCCCAAAAAAAACATGCTCGTTAGC
>JAGFPH010023809.1:0-11720 GCA_018207615.1 Philaenus spumarius
AATCATTGCAATATAATCGATGCCGACGGAATATAACGTGTTTTTTGTATTTAAAAAACTTATATTTTGACCCGTCTCTCACTTATTTTACCCAATTTGTAAAAGTCAAAATTTGACTTGGGGGGGTAGAGCCCCCAGGGGCATATACACTTTACCGTTGTATAGCCCATAACTTACTGGCAAAGGTGTTGAATCCTAGAGGGGTCGAGAATCGTCAAAATGCTCTAGGACGCACCGTTTTCGAGATATTGATAATTTTTGTGAAAAAGTGAAAAAGCTCCAAATCGTTGCAATATAATCGAAGCTGATGGAACACCACCGGTACAAAATGGAAATTTGGTTTGAAATAAATGTACCAATTTCCAGCCCTCTAGCTTTATGGCAAGTATAATATTTAATTTGTATTGTTTTAGGGGTTGTTACCACATTTTCACCCCTTAGGAGCTCAGTATAAAATGCAAATATGGTTTTCATTTTATACTATCTTGTAAGAAATAAATGTACCAATTTCTAAATTTATGGGAAGTATAGTAATTAATTTGTATTGTTTTAGGGGTTTTTATCTCATTTTCACCTCTAAGCATCACGTGAATAAAAGGAAATATGGTTTACATTGTATAAATGTCTTGTAAGAAATAAATGTACCAATGTCCAGCTCTCTAGCTTTATGGGAAGTATAATAATTATTTCGTATTGTTTTAGGGGTTGTTGTTACATTTTCACCCCTTAGCAGCACACTGAAAAATACAAATATTGTTTACTTTTTATATATATCTTGTAGGAAATGAATGTACCAATTTCCAGCTCTCTAGCTTAATGAAAAGTAATTTGTATTGTTTTAGGGGTTGTTATTACAATTTCACCCCTTAGCAGCACAGTATGAAATGCAAATATAGCTTGTAAGAAATAAATGTACCAATTTCCAGCCCTCTAGCTTTATGGGAAGTATAATAATTAATTTGTATTGTTTTAGGGGTTGTTATCACAATTTCACCCCTTAGCAGCTCGGTGTAAAATACAAACATCATTTACTTTTTATAAATAATATCTTGTAAGAAATCAATGTAAAAATTTCTAGCTCTAGTCTTAATGGATGTATAATAATAAATATTAATTGTTTTAGGGGTTGTTTCAAGAAGTACTATGTCCATTTTCTTGGCAAAAAACAAATGATTTTATTTGTAATAACAATGTGTAATTAAGTCATGTTTTGTTTTAATTTAGAAATCGGTAAATCAATATTTTGTATAGCAATGCACTAATCCTGACCTTCTTGTACAATTCTGACCTGGCAGGGTCAGGATTGTAAGCGGGTCAAGATTGGTGTGTTTCCATAACTATATATATATATATATATCCTATATATGTGCATATTTATATATGTATATATGTGTTCGCAATATAGCGGCCGCATTTTAAGTCCGTTTTGGTCCAAATTTGGTATACATGTTGGTTGTCTACGTCGCTCGGACGAATTCGTTAGCCCAAAAAAACCAACAACCGGAAGCACATTTTTTGACTGGAAGTAACTATTTTTTGAGATTTTTCCTACGAGAATGAATGTTTTTAGGGTTTTTTTCTACAAATATAAATGTAGGATGTTATTCTGCACATTTAGTTTTTTACGCTACCCTATATCTCGCTTGGTTCCCTCAAAATCGATGAAAACGTAAAATACCATAAAAGTACCCTGTTCAGAAAGCAATGTGATTGAATGGCGTGTGAAGCACGCAATGCATTGTGTATTGAAAATACTTCCAATATGCGGAATGGCGTGCGAAGCACTCAATGCATTGTGTATTGAAGATATTCCCAACATGCGGAATGGCGTGTGATGCACGCAATACATTTTGTATTGAAGATACTCCCAATATGCGGAGTGGCGTGCCAAGCACGCAATGCATTGTGTATTGAAGATACTCCCAAAATACGGAATGGCGTGCGAAGAATTTTGCAGTTATTCAGCACCGTCGTGAATAGACCTACTTCCCAAATTGTTGGTTGAAACTTTAAAACATAGGCCTATAAACTTAGTTTTTGAAATTTGCTCAACTCACGTCAGCGGTTTAGCTGCGTGGTCGAATTATTTTAAGAGTAAAATTGTCTCAATTAGTTTACCATAATTGACACGTTAAATTTTCTTTTTTTTCTGGACGCCATCGTAGATGGAGTGTGCGTTTGATTTAAATCAGCTGTTTTATCTGTTACAGGGCTGGGCCATTTGTATTTTCTACCCTTAAAATAAAAATTCAGCAAAATAATTTCTCATTGCACTTTGACATAGTAAAATGAATGTACGTTGAAAATGTTAATGCTTTAGCTATCATAGTTTTGTTTATGAGTCAGTCAGTCAGGACTTCATTTTTATACAGGTTGTAAAAAAAAACTTTCATGACTTTTTAATATGATTCCTCATACAAAAAGGAAGAAAGAAGTACAGTAAAGGTATACGTTTAGTTTTCCAGATATCCGCCATTTTGTTTTTGTACAAAATAATTCATATCTAGAGAATGGTTTGACTGATTGAGTTCGACCTTGGCATAACGTTTAACCTGACAACGATATATTTCAAGAAAAATAAGCGATTAAATCCATTAATGGGTTTAAAAATGGCGGCTGTTTGAAAAAGTCAAACCTAAATTACTCCAAAACCGTACATTTTAACAAAAAACGTCAAGACACCTATTTTGTAGCCCTTTTGATTCCCTATCGGATGGTGCAACTGTAAAATATTCGAATGAAGGATAATAGTCAAGTTAAAGATAGTGATAGCAAATTTACATACTGTCAGCAGATGACTTGATTGCTTGCGTATGGATATATGCTAGAGCAGCCTTGTCCCCAAGCCTAGCCAATAGTTGCGCGGTTGTCATTAGTGACGGCTGCCCCTACCACTAGTTAGTGTTGTGGTGGGATAACTCTTTCCCGCACCCCGCTGCCCCCTCGCAAGCATTCAAGTCATCTGCTGACATTACAATAATGTAATATTTACCCTGTTGGTATAGGATGCCTGATTGAACAAACCAATTATTACACATAACTTAACTATTATCCTTCATCCGATTGTTTTGACAGTCAGTTACAACATCCGGTAATGAATCAAAAGAGCTACAAAAAAAAGTGTCTTGACATTTTTTAGCGAATTTCCATAGGAAAAATGAGCTATTGCAGTGGCCCTTATGGTAAGACCCAAGGTCGGAAGTAGCAAATGAGCACAAATCATGGTCCCCAGAACACGTTTTGGGGTGTCATTAAAATCATTTACATATATATGTGTTCGCACTCTAGCGGCCGCATTTTAAGTCCGATTTGGTTCAAATTTGGTACACCTGTTGGTTGTCTATGTCGCTCGGACAAGTTCGATAGCCAAAAAAATCCGACAACCGGAAGTACTTTTTTTGACCGGAAGTAATTATTTTTTAGATTTTTACTACGAGAATTAAATTGTTTTAGAGTTTTTTCTAAAAATATAAATGTAGGAAGCTATTCTGCACATTTTGGTTTTTTACACGACCTTTTAGATCGCTTGGTTCCCCCAAAATCGATCAAAACGTAGAATACCATAAAAGTATCCGGTCCGAAGCCAAGTGGTGCAAACAAAGTCTACTAATTTATTGCGTAAACATAGACAGCTGTTCAACGCCTTCGTGAGTAGACCTATTTCCCAAATTGTTGGTTGAAATCCTAAAACATAGGCATATAAACTTAATTTTGGAAATTTGCATCAACTCACGTCAGCGGTCCAGATGCGTGGTCGAATTATTGTTAAAATGTACGGGATTTTGGGTAATTTAGGTTTGACATTTTCAAACTGCTGCCATTTTAAAACGCACCATTGGATAGAATCGATTATTTTTCTTCAGAAAGGTCACTGGTAGATTAAACTTCATGAAAAGTTTGAACTTAATCAGTCAAACCGTTCTGTAGATATGAATTATTTTGTAAAAAAAATATTAAGGCCAAGACCCAGTTAACCCAATATTAAAGAGAGCTTTGTGTTTAATATGTATAAACAATTTAATAATTTCATTTAAGGAAAAAGAAAATCACATATTGTTATTAAAAAAAAATGTTTTATTAGTTGTACAATAAATATATAAGTTTGAAGTAACTATTAAATTAGATACAACATTGCATAAGTCTGTTCTGAAGCACATTGTTTCTTCTTAGCTTTTATACTTTTATTTTATTTGCACCTAAACATTATTTGCGTTCAATTCGGGGCATAATATAACTCGACGTTCCAGAGCAGCTTCCATTATACTATACCACCATTGCTTTACAACTGCTCCGTGTTGAAATATGTAAACATATAAAAGTGAGTTTACCTCTTTCTACAGCACGTGGTACATTAAATGCAAGGCGTATTAAAGATACGCCTTGCATTAAATGTACTGTTGTACCACAGTATCGCTACATAGTAGATTGTGTAAAGAATGTCTTCTGATTCTAAAGAAATGTGTGATATGAATTTCTAGCAATACGCAATTTTATATCATCAATTCAAAACAAATTATACTAACATGTTCACTGCTACTCAAATTACGTATTTCCTATGCTAGCCGAAATTTTACTTTTTATATTTACAGTCTAAATGAGTAGAAATTACTTTATTTTTTAACCTTCCTACGAAATAATCACTAATATTATAAAGCGGACGCACATGTGCGTCCTTGGCACATAGGCCTAAAATTGGCGTGCGATGAACGCAATGCTCTGTGTATTGAAAATACTTCCAAAACGGTGGTTGGCGTGCGAAGCACACAATGCATTGTGTATTGAAAATACTCAACAAACGGAGGTTGACGTGTGAAGCACGCAATGCTCTGTGTATTAAAAATTCCCCTAATACGGATGTTGGCGTGCGAAGCACGCAATGCATTGTGTATTGAAAATACTCAAAATACGGGGGTTGGCGTACGAAGCACGCAATGCATTGTGTATTCAAAATTCCCTCAGTAAAGAGGTTGGCGTGCGAAGCACGCATTGCACTGTGTATTGAAAATACTCAAAAAACTGGGGTTGGCGTGTGAAGCACGCAGAGCTCTGTGTATTAAGGGTCTTCTATACCTTGCGTAAAACAGCAAAAATATGCACTTCGTATTACCGTGTTTCGGACGCCGTTTTTCAACCTAAAAAGTTGTGAAACATCTTAAACTGTTCTTAAAGGCTTTGTACTTTTGTCTTATACCTCATAATTGAAAGAAATCGTCGGCAACTCCTTTTAATCAACAGTTTAAATGAGTAAAAATCGATTATTTTTAACGCATTTTTTGGGAGTTTTAAGCAATAATTTCCATATTTTAAGGTAACACGTAAAACATATAAAGCATTCTTTATAACTTAAAGTAGTTTCCCAGATTATTAATTTATAAATAGAATCCGAAACACGGTATTACGAATGCATGTTTCAACGATTTTGCGGCCTGAGTCAGGCCTTTTGCATTGAAATCATACTGTACACTCGGGAGTTTTCTTCAAGGTATAGAAGACCCTTAAACATTTTCCCATTACGGGGGTTGGCGTGCGAAGCACGCATTGCATTGTTCATTGAAAATACTCCCAATACGGGGGTTGGCGTACGAAGCACGCAATGCATTGTGTATTCAAAATTCTCCCAGTACAGTCGTTGGCGTGCGAAGCACGCATTGCACTTTGTATTAAAAATTCCCACAATACGGGGGTTGGCGTCCCACGTAGCACACATACGAAAAAAAGACGTCGTTTAATGGGATAGATGGTAAATTAACGGTTATTCGTTAATTATTTTACGTCTTTTTTAACACGTCGGTTTTTCGATTGTAATTTACGTTGAAAAAACGTCGCATAGTAGGATATAAAGTTGGAAAACGGTTAGTAGTTAATTTTTGACGTTTGTTGTAAAACGTCAGTTTTTCGATTGTAATCTTAGTCGAAATAACGGTAATTTTCCGTTTAAGGGTAACGATTTTATTGAAAACGAAAACAGTCGATAGAAACGCCTGCTTGTGATCGCATGAAATATTCCTGTGGTTTTAAATTGAGACATACCTACAAATATTACTGGACAAAAACAAGAAGAAACTCATCTCTGCACTCTAGAAGTCTATACACCCTATACTGTTAACATTCTGTTGAATTTGAATTTAACAGTTGGAATGGTTATAATTATGCATTAAAGTCAAGTTTTATAACAACTAATAATAATGTAATTATTTAACTATTGCAATAAATAAGTTGTATTTTCATAAAACAAAATGAAATATTAAGCATAAGCTAAACATTTTTTCGATGATACATTTTCTTATCTAATTTACATATTATGTAATTAAAATAATGAATTGTATTTTATGTAAAATAATACAAAGTAAACAGAAAAGTATTCTTCTCGGTGCAAAACAGTGCATTCTTCAGTCACTTGCAACTTGCAAACGCAAACAGTGTTCCAGTGTTGTGGCTTGCGATACCGAACATCTCTTTTTGACGGGACAGTTTAAAGTTTTATACAATTAATTACTCTTCAAAGTGTTAAATTTCAGGTAAGTTCGTAGGCTACCTAATTTAACATTTAAAAATAACTTGGTAAACTAGGGCCTAGTTTGTGTATTGGCTATTTAAGTTAGTGTTTAATTATTTTTAGGTTATGTCGGTTTAAAAGTTTTATTAGATTATTATATTAGTTTTTAAAGACTTATTAGATTTTATATCATTTGCAGCCTAAGTTACATAAATAAATATAGATTATTTAATAATAACATCTTTCATGATACATGGTGTACATAGCGTACCATAAACAATAAGTAGTTAAATGTTAGAAAAAGTAGGCCTAGCCTAGGCTAGCCTACTAGCAATCTATGGCATTCCTATTACAGAAATGTATGAAGTCCATGTAACTATATGGAAGCCTTTTCTTTTGTAGTGTTTTCAAATTTTCTTTATTACAAAATAGGCTAATAAAAATTACATAACGTTAGGTTATGGTGTAGGTTAGTTTTAATAGCTCAATCATTATTAAAAATTGCATTACATTGTTTCTACACTTACTAGGTAATAAATTGCAATAAGTAGTAAAATTTTTGTTTTGTAGCAAATTCTAGTCGGAAAACATGTATTTAAGCAATTACTTTTATTAAACAAAATTCTGTAGCTGCAGCTGATTTACGGTTTAAGGTTTACCTTCTTATCTAGATGGTAGCCTAGTTGACAAGGTTATTTGGCGGAAGTTTACTATTCGACCCTAGGCTAACCTATTGTAACAGAAATGCAAGAATAATAATAAAAAAAACCTAAAAGGTTCTAACCTATAGTATTTAGTCACAGTATGTTTACATGTATTCAACATTTAACAATATAATGTAAAACAACGTCGTTGTCTGCAAAAATATTAGGCTAGGGTCAAATAGTAAACTTACGCTGGTTTTTCTATGATCGTCACTGAATTAGCCTAATTGGGTAAGACTTACAACACGCCTCCTTGCAATATTGCTGCAGAGGTAGGCTAACTTAACACCATATTAGCAAGAAAATGATGTACAATGTTTAAATGTTTATCATATTGTTTTTAATTACCTATAGTAGCCTATTAAACGTAACAACAAATCTTATTAAGCCTATTAATAACAATTAAGGTAGGCTAGGCCTATTAAAAAAACCCTTTAAAGTAAACTTAAGTTAACTTACGTCTTGGTAAGTTATGTTAAATAGGCCTACATGTGAATTAATACAATACGGTAATACGACACTGCTTTACTTCCCTATCCAATGCTTTTACCGGAAAAATAAAGAGTTAGTATGGGTAAGTTACATAAGTTGTAAAATTGTAATAAAAACAAACTTAACTATCCACATCCATCATTAACAAACAATAACTTTAAACAGAGAAACTTAACTAGTTATCGTTTATCGGGATATGTGAAAATATAACACTTTTTATCAGACGATTAATATAAACAGGGTACCGTAGGCCCTAACTTATAAATAATTTTGTCAATATTATTTAAAGACATAATACCGGATTACAACCTACGCTCTAAGAAATAATGCAATTGTATTTACCATATGTATCCAATGGGGTCATAGCTTGTTTTTAATGTTATACACATAATATATCCCATTTATAATAAGATAAAAACATAAAAAAATATCATCAAATGTAAACAATGTGTATAATTTTATTGCAGTTAATACTTGCGCTAAACAAATGATCCAATTAGGCCTATATTACAATTATTATTACATGATATAGCCTGAATATAAAATTCAATTAGAGGGTCATTCCATGTCAAATCAACAGTTTTACTACATTTTGAACCTGACAAATTCAGAAATCAATAAAATTTGGCAGGGAGGTTGCCTTTATGTGTAGAATAAGAAAAATACAAAATTTTATTAATTTATCTCTATTGGTTAGTGAGTTATGACTACATGAAATTCCCAAAAATGCACGTACTCGAAAACTTAAAACTTAAATTGTGCCTCTCCTACTGAAGATACAGAGCTGGAAAAAATGTAATTTTGTAGCATTTTCATGGCCTTTAATATGGCATACAACACAATATAGTAACTTATAAGAGGAAAATTATTTTTCAAAATCAACTAAAATTTTTTATTTGGAATTTTTCAAAATGCGCCGGTTTTAAAATTTTGAAAAAAATTAGAACGAACCTTTATATACTTATAAACATATATTGTAAATTTAAACTTGGGATCACAATGGGTTCTAATATAAAACTTTGTTCATAAATAGGCTTGCATAGGTCTCTCAAGAAAAATTATACTTAAAATCCATAAAACTACTGTATATAACATTTACTCTAATTTATTTTTATGTAAAAAGCAACTTAAATCTATATATACAAAAACTTCTATGTTGGACTTTCATAACACTACAAATCATTTATGTAGTCATTAGCCTATATCATATATGCTTTAACTATTTTACTTGCGTCTTGTTCATTGAGGTTGTAAACTCTTCCCGCTGGGGGTCACTGAATTTACTTTACATAAGACATGATTTGCTGGAAGTCACAACACATCTTGTCTTGAAGGATAAGAGAAAGAAGCTGATGGACCAGCTGGGTGCAAGAAAGAAATCTTGACCTCATCAGCTGCTTCTTCTTTCGCCAAAACATATTCCAACCACCACTCATCGCATATATTATTTCTCAAGACTATTTTTTTGTCGGTACGCCATAACTTCCTTAATACATCATCAAATTACATGAATGAGGCATCATTTTAAAGCTTTCCTTAACCACTACACGGGAAAAATAGACAAACAGCTTAAAATTCATGTTTTAATAACAAAAATTGATTTAAAAAACTTTTATATTATACTTTGTATGTTCCTAATGAAAGGCGCCATCTATTAACCATCTGTTTAACTAGCATGACAGCTGTTAGTTAGATTGTTTACACTGTAAGATTGTATAGGGAAACTGTTATTTATAAACCAATGTAAATAAATAAACTTAATTAACTGAATTAAATCAACGTGTTAAATCAGGTAAATGTAGGCCTACTCCGAACTTGCGAAATATTCGCACGGGTCAGCTAGTTCTCATTTATTATGGTTACATAACCACTGATTTCCTTGATTCAAAGTTGGTCTTGTAATGCAGTTACTTTTTCAATTGATGAATCATTTAAAAGTGAAGCTTCAATGATGCCTCAGCCTCGTCATCAAATGGTTCTTTGACATTAGTGAAAAGTTTTTTTTCAGCGCAGAATTGCTTTTTTAAATTTTAGTTGAAGAATAAGTTTTAGATCTACCCAACTTTCGTTTATCAATAGGTGACTCACCTAAGTCATGGAGAGAAGCATTTAATGTATTCACTACTGCTAATGGCGATGAAAAGTTATGGCATTCTGGATCAAAGTTGCCAACCGCATTTAACGTACTCACATTTTCTGATAGTACTTTAACGTACTACTATAACTATGTTTACTACTTTATTGTAGGTTAGTTATATATTATTTATAATAGTCACCATTAATTTATGGCTGTGAATGACATAATTTTTATTTGTTATAAAATAACCACTAGGCTATTTGTGAAACCAAACTTGCAACCTACAAAAAATGACAATTGGTTGTTGTAGACAAATTCTTAATTAATCTGGCAGCTTGATTCTAAGTGTTAAGTAATTTAATTAAGAAAAAAGTTTACTGTAGTCAAGATAAAGTCAATAAATATCCAATGTAGCCTACAAGTTCTCTATTACAAACTAAAACTTTGTCATTACAGTATTTGTTAAAAGATTTATTTGAACAGACATGAGCTACCAATACAAGATATTGGCAAACTAACATTCGCAGCATTTAGATATATACAACATGTAGAATTTGCAAAACTATTCTGCAAAGAGTGTCGAAGAGAAAATAAAAATTTTAAGATTTAATTAAACATAAGGTAGGCCTACAAATATAAAAACAAGCTAGAACTGGGCGTAAAAAGATACAATCTATAAAGGGATGATATTGTTGCAATTTTTGTAACCCACACCAATATCAGATTTTATATAAACATTTACGGTAATTCACATACAAACTATATTATGATTTCTTAGATATTTAACAACATAATTATAAAAAACCATTGATATCAAGCGTTTGGCATCAGCCCCAAGTAGCCTACTATTCTTATTTCATTTACGGTATCGTAAGAGTAAAATTAAAAGACAAACTAATATGTATAGGTACCATACTAAGAATGTGTAGGACAAAATTTGAATAGGGATGTTGATAAAAAATTTGATAGTTCAAAAAAGAAGATATAATAGGCCCTAATATGGTACGGTTTTTATAACCAAAAACAAAGAAAAACCAGATTAGAATTTATTAAATAATACTGCAACTATTTTGCAATATTTGATAGGTGTCGGTAATGTACAAATTCTGCATTTATTTCAAGTACTGTACTGTAATGTATCATTTCATTGCAGCCTATTTAAGATCATAAATACCGTACATATATATTAATTAATTCTAAACCTATGTATGATAATAATCTTGAAAGACTTATGCTATTCCAGTGGTTTTGTTTATTAGCTCAAAATTCGTATAATCTTTCTTTGAATGTATCATTAATGATTAATAATGTATTTAGTTATTATTATCAGACCAGTGGCATATTTTGATTAAATACTATGTATTTTTATGTTAATTAATAGTTTTAATACAAAAGCACAAATTTATCAATTTTGATAGTTTTAATTACTTTTTAAGAATAAGGACTATATTGGCAAAAACACTAAAATTAATATGCAATGAAACTTAAGTGATTTCAGTGGAAATATTTTGTTTCAGAGTCATTTTTTGTGTGCTGTTGAGGACCAATACAATTTATAACATGTGACAGGAAGCCACAAAGGGTTATGAAAATGATTTTAAACTGATGTGGCTCGAAATTATAATTTTGCAGGAAGAGCACCTTCAAGTTGTCTTCCAAATAATGTTGAAGATTATTTCCTTCATTGTAGCTAGGTATGTACCACATCTTTATGAGGTTATAGTAGTACCTAGGTTATTGTAGTAGTGAATATGTAGGCTACTATAGCTAACTTATTCTTTCTTAGGAAATTAAGTTTAAAAAAAAAACTATGGTAATCTCCCCTTTTTCGTCAGGTTGCATGAAAAATATTACTAATTTGTTCGCGCATGGTTTAAAAGACCGAGCCAAGGGAATAAGCAATAAAAGTAATATACAAACTTAGTTGAACAAGTTTATTTTACAGAAAGTT
>JAGFPH010023810.1:0-11720 GCA_018207615.1 Philaenus spumarius
CTGACTTTATTGTTTATTTACATTTCCAAACTAAAAGAAACTAATAGAGGGAGATAGATATTAAGTGAGATTTTAAACGGTGGAATATTAAGGCTGAAAGTTTGTGTATAAAGCTAAAATATTTTTCAAGGATATAAAATAAGTTCTGCAATATAGTACTAAATAATTATTTAAAAAATAAATACATGTCGGTAACTAATCTAATAAGTTTTATTTAGCTGTATATACAAATATACCCAAAGTATGCCTTTCAAAACAGTAATTAAACTCCAAGCGGCAGCCTAGCGCATTTAGTGGAACCAAAGTTCTATTTAGAACTAAATTACGAAACTTTTTTACTTTTATGAAAAAATTACAAAAAATGTATTGAGAACTAACTTCTGGAACAGGCTTATATTTAGTTTTATGTTTGGTTCGTTATATTACAATGTACAATTTTCACTTAATAATAATTGGTAGTCGCCGAGTCGCATAAAGCTATCTCAATCAACCTGCCGTATTAACCAAACTACAAAAGCCAAATTAAAAAAATATATATTTTCATACGATTTTACTATTAAGACAACTTTTATACGCCATGGCAATTCACCTGCCCTAAAAATACGCAATTTCCCCACTATCTAACTTTTTCATGTCACGATTTAAAAATCACTGCAAACTGTCAACTTAATTTAGGTATTACAACTGTATTGAAGTTAAAATTAATACTTTCAATTACACCATTTTAGCATCCACACCTAAAATAGTTTAACTGTGTTAAGTTTCCAATTTGTATCTTTACGCTAAGTATTGTAAAACGAAGTGTGATTGAAAAGTGCTTACTAAAAATGTACCCGTGTTTGGACCGTCGGTAAGTGGGTTTGCCTACCGCAAGATGGCGGCGGTGGCGACAAGTGCGGTAAGTACTTGTTAGTGCATTTGTCCCTTCTATTATTTTTCTGTGTTCGTTGGGCCAGACACACTCCTAGACTGCGCCCACTATACGTCTCTAATTCTCTACCTTGCTATTTCTGTGTACCCTCTTCTTAGACCAGACATTATATTCTTTCTCTCAGATCTTCGTTCTTTAACTTACCTGAACGAGCTAAGAGAGTTTAAGAGAGCTTGTGCTTTATGCTGCTTATGCCACCACTGGTAAAACTATGGACCTGAATTTGATTGCTCTTAGTAGGTTAGAATCAAAGAGGTTTGGAAAGGCGCAGAAGGTTGTTTCATCGATTGAAAATCAATCTATAATTGCATTAGTCATCTTATTATTATTGTGAAAACTGGATCCAAAATATATTACTAAAGACACTGCTTGGAAACTGTTGCTGCCTATTTCAAACCTTCTTTAAAACTAATGAATGTTGTTTTGTCTGCGAGTAACTATAGTGTCCACTAATTTACATGCAGGAATTATTCTGTTAAAATGTAAAGGAGCCAACACTTTTAACAGTATTACTTTCTCGACAAATAACATTTGGTATCGCACTACTAGTTTCATGGTCTTAATATTTAGTGTTTTCATAATTTTAATCCAGCCAAACCCGTCGTTTGGATAATTAGGCCTTGATGTAGTTCAAGACTCCGTAAGTTAAAATAAAAAAGAATATCGGCTTCGCCTAAAAACACTGCGTTTCTACTATGAGTCATCTACCATTGCATTGCCTAACGTGCTCACCAGTCAGGCTGATTCTTCGGTCGATGTGTAGCATCTTTTCCAAGCATAACTTTATCTTAAAGCAGATGATAGATAACCTAATGCTTTTACTTAATAGTATTTAGTTAAAAGAATTTTCTTAATTTCTATTCATCAGAACCAGGAGTACCTCCTCACCAATCTGGCTGATGCAACAGTAATGCCTATATTTTTTTCAGTACAGTAGACAGCCGTCTATATATTTGCAGTCACCTATATTTTTTCAGTATAGTAGACAGCCGCCTATTTATTTGCAGTATAATAGACAATCACCTATATTTTTCAGTATAGTAGACAGCCACCTATTTATTTATTTGCAGTATAGTAAACAATCAACTATATTTTTTTCAGTATAGTATAGACAGCCGTCTATATATTTGCAGTCACCTATATTTTTCAGTATAGTAGACAGCCACCTATTTATTTGCAGTGTAGTAGACAATCACCTATATTCATATTCATTCACCTATATTTTGTTCAGTATAGTAGACAGCCGCCTATTTATTTGCGATATAGTATACAATCACCTAAATTTTTCAGTATAGTAGACATCCACCTATTTATTTATTTGCAGTATAGTAAACAATCAACTATATTTTTTTCAGTATAGTAGACAGCAGTCTATATATTTGCAGTCACCTATATTTTTTCAGTATAGTAGACACTCTCCGATATGTTTTACTATAGCAGACAAACACTTATATTTTTGAAGTGAAAACTTCTTTAGGCTCGTTGGGCACTTTTTCAATGGAGAAAAATGATTGAACTCGCGTCACCGCCGTTGTCATCGTACGGACAAACTTTTTTTAAGGCTCCATCGCATCTCTGAAATTATTTAAGGTCCTTTCACATCTCCGCAAATATTTAAGGCTACACAGCATCTCCGCAATTGTTTAAGACACAGTCGCATCCCCGCAATTATTTAAGGCTCCGACGCAACTTCACAAATATTTAAGGCCCTATCGGATCTCCACAATTATTTAAGGCTCCGTCGCATCTCCGCAATTATTTAAGGCTCCATTGCATCTCCGCAATTATTTAAGGCTCCATCACAACTCCACAAATATTTAAGGCTACTTAGCATGTCCGCAATCATTTAAGACAGAGTCGCATCCCCGCATATATTTAAGGCTCTATCTTATCTCCACAATTATTTAAGGCTCTTTCGCATCTCCGCAAATATTTAAGACTCCGTCGCATCTAAGCAATTATTTAAGGCAGTAGTGTAGAAACAAGAGTTCTGGCTCAAATCTGACCTTTTGACCCCAGGTCACCTGACCCTTGCCCCCAAAGGTCACCAGATAATAAATTGGCCGTGACGGTGACTAATTGACCGTGACGCGATAACAAATTGAGCGTGACTAATTGTTTAAGGTCACGTGACCCTTGACCAAAGGTCACCAGATAATAAATTGGCCGTGACTAATTGTTTTTACGGTCGATCGAGCGTGTAATCGTAATAAATTGAGCGTGACTAATTGTTTTTACGGTCGATCGAGCGTGTAATCGTAATATATACGGGTCGTTGATAAAAAGTTACGGTTCGTTCGATTGACGTCGGTATCGAATAGATTCTTGGAATCTATCGATTTCTAAGAATCGTATACGTGTTGACGCCAATAGTTCTGGTTCTTTAAGAAAATGTTAACACAGTATGTTTCAAAAGTTTAATTACATTTTCATATAAAGTGTTATAATGTATATAAAACAACTCGTTAAATATAAAACGAGAGCAACGCAATGAATCGTTAAAATGTACGATCCGTTGGTAAAAATATACGGGCCTTTAATAAAATGGAACACGTTTATGTAAATAGTTCTGGTTCGTTAAGGAAATGTTACGGGCGATTGATAAAAAGTTACGCTTCGTTGGAATATAATGTTAACATTGTGTTAATTACATTTGCATATGCATGGTTGGTAAAAATATACGGATCGTTAATAAAAAGTTATGGTAAAATTCACAAACGGTAAGTCCTATGACCACCAAACTTCACCCAAGGTATGTTGACCACATGTTGTGCGGGTTGCATAACCGAAAAAATGAAGGGGCAAAATATTTTAAAATTCAATATCTCTAGAACCGTTTATCCGATTTTGACCGAAATTAAACTAAAGAGTTTCCTAACACAAGCTCTAAACATTCGTGTTATATGAGTTGCATAACCAAAAAAATGAAGGGGCAAAATATTTTAAAATTCGATAACTCAAGAACAGTTGATCCGATTTTGATCGAACTTAAACTAAAGAGTTTCCTAACACAAGCTCTAAACATTCGTGTTATATGGGTTGCATAACCGAAAAAATGAAGGAGCAAAATATTTTAAAATTCGATAACTCAAGAACAGTTGATCCGATTTTGATCAAACTTAAACTAAAGAGTTTCCTAACACAAGCTCTAAACATTCGTGTTATATGGGTTGCATAACCAAAAAAATATAAGGAGCAAAATATTTAAAAAAATCGATAACTCAAGAACAGTTGATTTTGATCGAACTTGAACTAAATAGTTTCCTAGTACTGTTAATGACGGCGTTAAGTAAGAGTACAGAATAGTGTTATATTGTAAACAGATGTTAATGACAGCGTTCAAAATTTCAAAATGTTAAGTAGAGTTTGTTTCGAATGTTTAATTATGTTTTCATATATTAAGTGTGGATATTTTTTATATGACGTTCTAATATAATGTACACGTGATCACCTCATGTCGATCGCGTGATCGCATTGTGTTTATGATTATACCGTCGTAAATAGTTACGGATCGTTAGGAAAATATACGGACCGTTAATAAAAAGTTATGGATCACTTGGTTGACGTTAGTATCGAACAGATTCTTGGAATTTATGATTTCTAAGAATCGTATATGTTGACGTAAATGGTTCTGGTTCGTTAAGAATATGTTAAGGGTGATTGATAAAAAGATACGCATGGCTGATGAAAATAAACGGGTCTTTAATAAAAAGTTATGGATCACTTGATTGACGTTAATAGCAAACAGATTCTTTTAATTTATCGATTTCTAAGAATCGTATATGTTGATGTCAATAGTTCTGGTTCGTTATGAAAATGTTACGGGTGATTAAAAAAAAATTAACGCTTAGTTGCTTACCCAAGGTTTATGTTAACACATAGTTGGTAAAAATATACATGTCATTAGTAAAAACGTATGAATCATTTGATTGACGTTAATAGAAGAAATTGATACAGTATGTTTCAAAAGTTTAATTCATTTTCATATAAAGGGTTATAATGTATATGTTTTTATATAAAATTAATTTTATATAAAACAACTCGTTCAATATAAAACGAGAGTAACGCAATCTAGTAACGTCCACACATGTTACTGACGATGTCAAAAATATTTAAAATTGACACAGTATGTTTCAAAAGGTTAATTACATTTTCATATAAAGTGTTATTATGTATTTTAATATAAAATTAATTTTTTATAAAACAACTCGTTCAATATAAAACGAGAGCAACGCAATCTAGCGCGTCTAAACTTATCATAAACACATGCTAATGGCGGTGTCTACGATATAATATTAACATTGTCTTAAACAGTATGATTCAAAAGTTTAATTACATTTACAAAAGTGTTATAATGTATATTTTTTATATAAAACCACTCGCTCAATTTAAAACAAGAGCAACGCAATCTAGTGTGTCTAAAAGTAACGTAAACACATGTTAATGGAGACGTCTTTAATATTTAAAATTGACACAGTAAGTTTCAAAAGTTTCTCGTTCAATATAAAACGATAGCAACGCAATCTAGTGCTTCTAAGTAACGTAAACACATGGTAATGGTGGTGTCTACAATATTGAAAATTGACACAGTATGTTTAAAAAATGTAATCATTTTCATATAAAGTGTTATAATGTATACAAAACAACTCGTTCAACATAAAACGATAGCAATGCAATCTAGTGTGTCTTAACGTATCTGTTTCATAATTACTTATATGTTTTTAAAATTCACAAATGATAAGTGTTATGATCACAAAATTTCTTCCAAGGAGAGGCAAAATATATCAATAACAATTGATTCGATTTTGATTAAACTTGAACTAAAGAGTTCTCTAACACACTAAACGTTAACGTATAAAATGGTATATTTTGGTAAGTAAATACAGTATGTCTTGAAAGTTATTTTTATTTTCACAAAAAATTATTATAATGTATATGATTTACAATGTTTTTACATTCATTTTTACATTAATAATTTTCGACTATCTTACAATGTGATGCCCATCTTCTGTGCTCCCATTTTGGAGAATCATCTTCCTCCCACCGATCAACTGTAACTCCGCATTCAATACATCTGGCAGCATCTCCCTCTCCAGTATAATAAAAACCGGCGTTAACCATTTCATCAATATTAGGATATTGTTTAGGCCAAGAAAGAAACGTTTCTCTCATAAGATTTTCAGTGTCAACAACGATTTTTTTACACTCTCCATACTCGATTAAATTTGCAGGAATATTCTTGCTTTGTTCACAATTTGGGTTTGAAATTTTATGCAGAAAATTGATGTGTTTAATTGTTAATTTCGTTGTTCCAGACTCCCAACCGCAACCACAGCATACAATATTTTTAAATGGTTTTGTATGGTAAAAACCAGACTTTACTAAATCCTTTTTTGTACAATTAGAAACAGTATCACTCCAACAGCCAGTAACATCTCTACCAGAACACGCCATCTATTTTTGGGGTGGTGCTTGCAGTGTTAAAACGTCCTTTTTGTTGTTTATTTCTACTTGCTTACTAAAATCACTAGATAAACGTTTTTCTCTTGCACGATCCGCTGCTAATATTAACCAACACATACCGCTTCTCGCCTCCTTATATTCGGAATCAGTACTGACGTAATGAACAGTATTTAAATCGTCTCGAAAATGAACTCTACGACGCTTATCAGCCATAATCTTTACAACGTCTCTTAGAACACTGAAGACTTTAATAATATATTAACGTTTTCATTTACGGGTGATTAATGCATGTTTGATAAAAATATACGGATCATTTGATTGACGTTAGCAGTGAGTTAATTCTTGGAATTTAACGATTTATATTAATACAAATAGTTGAGAGTGATTGATAAAAAGATGCACTTTGCTGAAATGACTTTTGCCTTTGTGAAGGTTAAACCGAGTTTACGATAATAATTCAAAACACATGCTATGTTTAGTTTTGTTATGGGTTTAGAGTGTACAAACGTTGGAGCATTTCAGTTAGCGAACTACGAGTGGATTAATAGACAATTTTTATTAAATTCAAAAGATTTAAATAACTTTAACAACAATAAAATATTATGGTCACAACGTTCATGTTCAGTGACTTTGTCTAAGTATAGATTGGAAAAAACAACACGCAAGAGGAAAGTGAACAGTACATAGATATTATTGACGCAAGTCTGTAAAGAAATTAACGATATTTTTCAAAAGACTTCTCCAAATCACGAGGTAAGACAAAATTACTTAATGAATTTAAACTTGTAAATCACTTTATAATATCAATAACAGTTTAAAGTTTTTTTCAGAAAAATAAATACTATCTTTTGTTATTTATAACTGGTAGAAAATGGTTGTTTTTTAAAAATATTAACGATCTAGTTGAGTATCATATTAATCTTCAACCATTCAGATAAAGATATTTGAGTAAATAAAGGAAACAGAATTCTGACAGAAAATACTTATATTCCTGAAAAATATTTACGTTTTAGTTGGGTATCATATTAATTTTCAACCATTCATATAAAGATATTTGAGAACAGAATTGTAATTTGTGAAAAAAATATCATCTGTCAAGAGTTAATTAAATTGTAATTTGTGAAAAAAATATCATCTGTCAAGAGTTAATTAGTTGTTTTATTTTTTTTTAGATATGGAGTCCATCAACCAAGAATATCGTAGGAATGTCATCGGAAATAGATTAACCATTAGTTGGCTTTTAGAAACAATAATCATTATAGGAATAGATAGTTTTGTTACTTGGGAGTCGACAATTACTCCTATCAAACAATATTTAGAAAAAGAAGAAGACAAAGAGATTTCTAATATATTTAATGTGTATTGCACTTTATTTAATTTTATTAAAGAAAAATTAATTGACGAAGAACCTTCGCAAATAAAATTAGAAAAAAATAAAATGTATAAATTTCAATTCAACGATTTACTAGCATTACTGCAGACTTATTTAGATTCATCAGACATTAAAACAAAAACATATACTGTAGGCGCATGTAATTCATTTATAAAATTACTCACTGATCTGCTAAAACAATAAACGTAAAAGAAAAGAATCATTTGATGATTCATCTTGTGCTTCTGATTTGGAAGATGGTTTGGAATTAAATTTCAATAACCTTTGTGAAAATAAATCATCTAAATCTGAAAGCACACATTTGTTAATAGAAATAGAACTTTCTGTGTTAGATAATTTAAAAAAATTATCGAAAAAGCAGGTCTGGTCAAAAGTAAGTCTCATTTAATATAAATATAATTCACTGAGAATTACTTATTTTATAACTTGTTATTTTATTTTGAACTTTATTATTGTATAGTTATGTTCTAAATGTATATATCAGGAAATGAAATAAATATTAAAAATTATTTTATTGTTTCAATCATTTAACCTTTTACCATCCAATAATATCTTTAAGTTAGTTGAGTCAAGTGTGTGAACAGATGGAAAATATAAGAATTATTGCATAAAGATTAGTATATTTCTCACTATATCAAATAATTTATTAGGATTTAAATAAAAACACATTTGTTCAAAAAAAATTGCTTTTTTATTAATACTAAAATATTTTTCTTACAATACCAGACAAAGGTGTATATTCTACAAGTCCATCTTGAATTATAAGGCAGTAAGCTGCTGTTTGTGCACCAATATTTTCACTTGCTTCGATCTCCACGCGTACATCCAAAGCTCCTGTTTTCAATGTTTCATTTTGCCTTGAACAGTCTATAACAAATAGCGGGGTTTTGGCGAGAAATGTATCCTTGTCGACAGAAGGTTTGTTGTCGCTATCGCTGTAATAGGACGATTGAAATTTCACAAACATATCGTAAATAATTGCTTTGTTCCCATTAAAATTATCGTAGGGATAGTATTGTGAATTCAGATATAATTTAACGTTTTGAATATTACAAAAATCAAAATGACTAGCATTTTTATTGCTATTTTTCCTATTTGTTTGAAACGCAATTATTACGTAACGTGGTTTCTCTGTATTCGATGCTGTTTTCACTGTCCAAGTTATATTTTTAGTTTCCGGTAACGCAGGATATTCTTGAAGTTGCATACGACGAAATGGAACAGATATAGGTTGATCTTTATCTGTTAATCGTAACAGTGATAGGTTATACTCATCTGAAACTCTAATGTAAGGTATTTTCCAAAAGATTTTATTTATAACTAGATCAACCTTAGAACTTGTTTCCGTTGTTACAATCGCATTTACATTCGACGAACTTCTTAACAGTATTAACTCCTGTTTCACATTCATAATTATATGTTTATAATCTTCGGCGAATCCAAGTAGTAATTTTAATGGGATACAAAATGAAAATGTTTTTTTAATTTTCAATGGCAATGTATCCAACCTCCAACCTGCGTTTAGTAATATATTCTTTTCGTCTTCGCGACTTGTTAGTAAATTTTTAATTGTAGATGTTATTCCTACATTTTTTATGCGATCAATTTCTGTACCACAGATTTCATAACGTATTTCGTCGAAAAGAAAAGCCATCGCATTGCTGACAAGTTCCATTTTATCATCCTCATTAACACCATCAGGTTTTATTCCTTTAAACGTTCCCTCTATGTATATGTAACTTTTGCTAGGCAATGTGTATACATTCTGCTGGTGAACAGGTATACGTATTTCATCGTTTAACCCATATGTTGTTTGCGCATATGGCAGATGAGTATGGTATTCCAAATCGATAATAGTTTCATCGAAAATAATTTTTTCATCTACTTGTAACATATTTTTGATTGACCATAAAGCCTAAAGATTCTAGAAACTCTTGGTTGCTCCTGGTCAACTTTATAAAAGTGCGATTTTTAGAACTGGTGGTTGGTAGTAAATTATTACTTCTGTTATTATTGAAAACTAATACCATACTTAAGTAGATTCACGTCTTAAATGAAGTCTCAGTGTAACAGATTCGTCTCTGAAATTTATAAGTTGCCCCTCCTGATCCTCTAGCCGTACTGATACGTTGTGAAGAAGTCCAGTTATATTTAAAGGTAAGTATATTACGGTGGTCGGTTTTTCAACAATTTTATAACCTGGCTCGACTAAGGGATAAAATTCATGAAGAATATGACCTTCAACACCATTTTTATATGAGCCACGCACAATGTTGCAAGCAACACGTATTGTATCTACTTTGTTAATGTTGACAGTATTTGAAGAAGTATGCCATATATTAGGTTCCAATTTCTTCTTTTCAAATCCTAATAATGGACCAATGCTACCAGGCTTGTCGAATCTTATAAGTTTTGAACAGAAGATTCTAGTTTTCAAAGTATTATTATTTCCTCGTATATCCAATACAACATGTTTTTCATGTTTCATAGTCTCTTTTAAGAAAGAAATCATATTTTCTAATTCGTAAGATCCTTCAGGGATTTTAATAAAAAATTCTCCATAGTGAAATGTATCATTAACATTTTTTTCAATATTTGGAATTGTATTATACGTCATGAGATCGATTAAACCAATTTCATATTTATGAGTAGATAAATCTATTGGCGGAAAAATATCACAAGATAATTGCGAGCCTCTCCCGTTTAAGCATAACATGATATCATCAGATGTTTCCTGTTAGAAACGCTAAACACAAATGACCGCAATTAATTGTATTCGTTTTCTGTTTAGTGGTGTAGTTATAATAAATGTTTACATTATTCGAAGACGATTTGAAATAATCTATTAGTTCCGGTGGAGGTTTTAAATTACCGAAACTATCAAAATAAGATATTTTCTCATTTATTTTACGATAGCATACCCAATGAGTTCCTTTTCCTTGAACACTATCTAAATTTACAATACCGTTTTCATTTTGTAAAATTTTATAAGGAAGGTTATCACGCATAAATATACCTCTGAAATTAGGTATTTTCAATTCAAAAACATATTTTTCTAAATCAGTATTTGATAACGCTCGATTAGGTAATTTTAATAATATTTTTTTTTTTTACTTCCTCCGCCTTTGTATGGTTTTAAATAGTAACCTGTACCACTTTTCTTTTTAATTGTACTGTTTTTCTTTTTAACTTTATCACTTTTCTTATCAATGCATTTCTCTTTCAAAAGACGAAATGCATTCAGAAGTGCTTTGCTGGTTTTACAAGCTCTCTTCTTTTTTCCTCCTTCATTCTTAGTTTTATCGTTTCCTTTCTTCTTGTTACTAGTTTTACCGCCTCCTAATTTATTTTTCATTTTCATAATATTAGTCACCGCGTACGCAGCGGCTTTTTCTCCAAAACTAGCGTCTGATGATGTGACTCGTTGCCAAGCTTTATTAGCCAATTGATTGTCAGCAATAGCTCTATGATTTGAATCTGTATATTTTGAATATGCTATATCGTGATCCTTACAAGCTTGATCTAATTTATTAATACCTGGATCGTTTCTATTTAATCTTTGTTGTAACCGTGTACCTGGTCCACAATATTGATATCCTGGTATGTGTAATTCGACTGGTAATAAGTCTATAGCACGATTTAAAATTTTTCCAGGTAGAGTTGAAATAGTACTTATCAGCCCACCGCCTCGATGTATACTGTGCGATTTGCTTCGCACAGCTTTCATTTTAAAACTATTTGGTTTTTATTTTCATACAAAATATTACTCGTTATTAAAGGGTTGTCCTTAGAATTTAGTAACTTAACTCTTTGATAGTAACTCTGTAGTACGATTTACAATTTTTTCCAGGTAGAATTTAAATATAACTTATTAACCCACCACCTCGATGTATACTGTCGATTTACTTTCCAACACTTTCATTTTAAACTAAT
>JAGFPH010023813.1:0-11718 GCA_018207615.1 Philaenus spumarius
TTCACAGATATGTCAAGTCTTATAATATATATTATCATCCGTTCAGCCGCTATTCACCCGAGAAGGTGCTCCGGTATACAATCCTTCAAATTTCCCATGTTAATCTTATGGAGATAATGTTTAATGAGTTTGAGTCAGCTGCCAAATAAAACAGCTGATTTATGCTCGGTCACCTATGTACAAACGAGCCAAAGATTAACGATATTCTTTATCGAATTTTCCACCTGCGAGCGAAGCGAAGCAGCCATCTGAAGCCGAAGGCCCAGCCGGGGTTGGGATGCGGAGCGTCCAGGGGCAGAGCCCCTAGTCTATATATTAAAAGAATTTATAAAAACTTGTGGCAGTCAGTACGGCCATTCTATCCGGCCGATTTCCTTATTTTTTTTTTTAAATTGCAGGTAATCATTCACAAATATGTCATCAAGCATTACAAATCATGTATCTTTCGCCTTACAAACGTTATAATCAAATGCAAATTTCTGCTGTGTATTCCTTATGGGGGTTTTTTTTGGTTCTTTGTCCACTTTGCGTTCGTATACCATTCATCCGATTGCTTTTAAATTTTGCATAGTAACACAGGTTAACCCTGGGAAGGTTTTAGGCCATTTACCAAAGTCCTAGGACATTAGGGCTACGCCCCAGTGGCCCTCAAAGTTTCAATGTTAATCTTACGGAAGAAAGATTTCTATTGATTTTATCAAAAACAGCTGATTTTATCAGGGGCACAAAAATAGCTGTTCGTATAAAAAACTTAGCAACACATCATGTTTGTTTACTTTCATTACCATAGCAACATTACTTAGAAAATTTGAAGAGTATTACCTTTTTGAGGTTACATTGACAAACTAAAAACAAACACAAACAAAAATGAACGAAAAATGCTAACTATATTTTAATTCAATTCAAACATTGGTTGTTACAAACCTATTATATATAAAACAGCTAATTTGGATCAAAAACTGAACATAATTTTAGGGTGGGCCTACAATGAACCAAAACACCAATTGGGCTAATTATTAGAATCAGGTTTTATTATAATTCTTCACAACTACCAGTTTTTTTTAGATTAGGTAAAATTTTCCAACTGCGAGCGAAGCGAAGCAGCCATTTGAGGCGGGCTTGGGACGCGGAGCGTCCAGGGGCAGAGCCCCTATAGTCTATATATTAAAAGAATTTATGAAAACTTGTGGCAGTCAGTACGGCCATTCTATCCGGCCGATTTCCTTATTTTTTTTTTTAAATTGCAGGTAATCATTCACTTTTTTTTTTTATATACGAAAATGTTTTATGGACTCTACAGAATTATCCCATATCTGAAAATATCTCTACGCCATATCTGAGGTGTGAGTAAGCAAACTCACTTTGCGAAATTGCACCTCGACCTTGCGGCCTCGGGTTATGGACTGCTTCACTAGCAGCGTTCAAACTCTGTCGTTAGCCTTGGGTCTGAAGATCCCGGTAAAATCTCCCACATGGTATTAAACCAAGTACTTTTATGGTATTTTACGTTTTGATCGATTTTGGAGGAGACCAAGCGAGCTATACGGTCGTGTAAAAAAACAAAATGTGCAGAATAATATCCTACATTTATTATTTTAGTTGAAACCCCAAAAAGTTTTATTCTAGTACGAAAATCTCAAAAAACAGTTATTTCCGAATAAAAAAACGTGCTTCCCGTTGTTCGATTTTTTGGCTAGTGAACTCTTCGGAGTGACATTTACAACCAATGTGTGTATCAAATTTGAACTAAACTGGACTTCAAATGCGCCCGTTAGAGTGCAAATACATATAAATATACTAGCTGACCCGGCAATGCTTCGCTATTGCATAGTTATTTTGGTGAAATAAATGCGACAAATGATGGTAATTTAGTGAGTCATAAGGATATGAATCATAGGTTCTAAACCATGTCTTTTATACCACGTCATAGCTGTACACCATTTACATGTGGTCATAGGATCTAGTTCAACTGATTTGTCTTTGTGATAATCAGTGTTGCAATTAATTGTAATGAAACCCTGACATTGATTTTCAGACCATGGAAGCATCTTCATGTGACATCTTTTAGAACTGTATTTTTGAACGGCAGCCATTTTGACCTGGGGATTTTGTTGACTGTACTTTTTGACAGCCTCGCGATTTACGGCAGGATTTTTTTCACTTTATCTTTTGACAGACTCCCTATGTGCTTTAGCACGATTAGTATTAGAAAAACGTTTTCGCCATTTTCCCTACGTTTCTGGGTGGTTTGAACAATGGAACAATGATCTGACTCAACAGTATCAGACGACAAACACGGTTCTGTCGACGGAGACTGAGAGTTTTGGAGATCATTGTCTGAAAGCTGCCCAATTTCCCCAATACTATCCTCCGCAATATAAGAGGGAACGGGAGTACCAGGAATAGAAGGGTTTAGATCAGTGGTCGCCAAACTTATTAGGCCACTGATCTACCACACCATTCTTAAAACCTATAATGAGCTACCCAAAAATCACTGGTTAAAATAAATAACAATAATTTTAGTGTATCTTACTTTTATTATATAATACACATATGTTACTTAAATACATTACTTTGTAAATGTTTACTTTTCTTCATGTCTTAACTTTAACATATAAAAATTATTTTCTTATTTTACCTACTAATTCTAAATACAAGGTAGCATACTTAATGAGAAGAATGATGTTCTTTTTCCATCAATAATGTTTTTAATATTGGGCGAGTACGAAGTTGATACCAATCGCATGCAGTTTGTTGTCTAAGTGCTCATCAGTCAATCGGTTTCTAAATAATCAGTTGTTTTTTTTTTATTTTCATATTTTAGAAAGAAACCTCACTCAGGTAAGTAGAACTAAATAGTGCTTTAACCCGTAGTGCGCTTCGAACCAAAATAGGGTATTTTTCTTTGGGGACAATAGGCCAAATATTATCGACATTTGACAAAACAGATTTCGAAGACATGTCATGTCGGAAATCAATAAGTTCCACCTCCACTGCAGCACTGTTTTCCTCAAAATGAAGTTGAACACATGTTGCGAATTTGTCACAATCAATCTCCATAAAAGGAGATTTTACAAACTGTGCTAATATTGCAATTTTTCTTGAATCCTGGAAGCGTTGGTTGAACTGATTTTTTAATTTTGAAATTATTTCAGCATGTTCTTTCCTGTTGTACAGTTCTAAAGAGCCTTGCTTTTCAAGATATCCTTTCAAACATGGAAAATGTTTGAAGTCACCATGGGTGAGGTTGTTGCCCCATAGCTTCAACTTTTCCAAAAATGCGAGAACATCTGGTAGCATTCCACTGATATCATTATCCTTCCCTTGAAGCAGCAAGTTAAGGCTGTTTAGCTTGTCAGTGATGTCTGAAAGAAAGCAAAATTTTGCAGCCAAACGGGGTCTTCTGGTTCAGAGAATTGGAACAATTCTAATTCATTTTGTTCTCTTAAAAACACTACTAAAACAGGGATCAATATTCATAAAAAACACTGTAAAACTCTGCCCCTGCTAAGCCAACGAACTTCGGTGTGAAGAAGTAGCTCACCATACTGGCATTCCAGTTCATCAGTTAACGCTCTGAACAAACGTCTCTGAAGAGCGTGTGCCATCACTTTGTTTACAACCTTTACAACTGTGCTCATAACATTGTTCATGCTTAAAAACTTTCCACATAATGATTGCTGGTGGATTATACAATGGTAAGAAATACATTTTGGGAATGAGTTGTCTTTGTGACACAACATTACGAATCCTTTCTCAACACCGATCATAGCAGGAGCTCCATCGGTTGCTAAACTCACTAATTTTATCAAAGGGATATTTTCAGAGCCAATAAGAGATTTTACTGCTACAAATATGTCATGACCTATGATATGATCTGTAAGGGGGTATAATTTTAACCAGCAATAATTTGTTTCAAAGTTATCGAAAACCATTCTTACAAAAACAGCTACGGTAACTGAGCTGTATCAATTATGTCATTAGATTCGTCAAGCTGCAAGGAAAAATAACTGCAGCCTTCAAAATCATTTTTAAGTTGTGAGGTAACGTCACAGCTCATATCCTCAACCCTTCTCATTAATGTGTTTGCAGAAAGCTGTACAGATTTAATAGCTGTAATTATCTCTGTTTTATTTTTAAAACTATCAAATAATGTATCTGCCCTTTCTAAAAATGCAACTTTAATTAACTCCACCATCTTCATATGTTTTTTTTCTTCTGTGCAATGATTTTTGAAATACGGAATGATGCCTCAGTTGCTGCTTTGTTCTTATCCAATGATTTAAAGAAAACAGATTGTTGGCCAATTAACTGTGCTTTAAGCTGTCTTATCTTTTCTCTTCTCAAATTGAAGTTAAGTGGAAAATCTTTTTCAATCCCTGAATGAACAGTTTTGAAATGGCGCTCGATATTCCCTTTCTTCCCTACCGAAACACTTGCACAGCACATTAAACAAACACACTTATCCTTTACACTAGTAAAAAAGAAATCATGTTCCCATTCCAAATGGAAGTGATAAGTTTTAGGCTTTTTGCACGAATTTGCCATTGTAAACCAGGACATTATCAGTTTGAGTACCGTACAAGAAACTAATCAGATTTACTCAAAACAAAGGTGAACAAATAATAAGATAACCCGAAACTACTCTCAAGCAACTGTTTACAGTAGTAGTGAGTGATGTTCGTGCACATCAGTGTTACTAACTCCCAAAAATATTTATCCCTAAGCAAAAGTCAAAAACCCCTAAAATTGCCACAATTACTAGGAAATCCCCCTAAAAAATTATATTCTGTAAAAAATAATAAATTAAGAATAATAAATAAATTTTAATAATAAAATAAATAATATTCTGTAATATTTTTTTAATGTTACTTATGTATAAATTATTTAATACTTCAAATACAATTTCATTTTCTTTTGTTCTGAAATTTTGAAATCATACATCATTACATTAAATAAACTTAACATTTTAGTGGGTGGATTAAATGTTGTGCAAGATCCACCATTTCGATGCCACGTGAATCGGACCATCATCATACTTTGTAGCATTTCAATAGATAGTCTATTCAGCAACTTATTTTTGACAATACGCAACTTTTTTTGATTGAAAATGCGCGTTCGACACTTGCGTTTGAAATAATTGCAACCGTCACAAATGCTAGTCCGAATTTAAATTAAACAAGTAAACTAGTAAGCAACAATCAACGTATTCGTTTTTCATATAACTCCGAAATTCTTAGTAACGAGGAACTGTACTATACTACTATATGTCGCTAAGTCGCTAGGAATTGGCTAGATTGAGTTATCCCAGAACCTATATTTTTACACCTTCATTTTACTCAATAAAAAATGTAATATAAGTTGAATTTAAAAATCCCTAAAAATACCCCTAAAAATATAAAGCCCCTAAAAAAATCCCATCCCACTTATTTACCTCCTAAATTTGGGGGGAAAACCCCTAAGTTGGGAACACTGGTGCACATCACGACATTAGCGCAGGACAGTGGCAAGGACTTGAACAAGGTTGAACACGGACTTAACTAGACGCGTGGCCAACAGATAGCGTTGGTATGTTGAATTGGTAGTAGTTGGTTTCGACACACGGAGTTTAATCCTTCAACAGTACGTGCACCGTGGAAGTAGGCTTCTAAAGATGGCGTCATCAATACTGTCATTGAACCAGGTGGCGAGCTACCAAATTTGGCTCCGCGAGCTACCGGTAGTTCGCGATCGACAGTTTGGCGACCACTGGTTTTTTTTCCTTCTTGTTTTGCTATTCAGCTGGGCACTGAGTTATATCATGCGGCCCCTTAATCACAATACTTTTATCTAAAGCACTTTTGTCTTTTACTTGATGTGTCTGTTTGTATAAGGAAAGCTATTAATGATTTATGATTGGAATTGTGACATATTATGAGGGTAGGTTGTTATTTACATAACAATGATGTAAACTCCTATATTTAAATTGTCAATGTATAAATGTTTAGTTATAGTCACATAAAGTGGGAAAGACGACTGGTTTAGAGGAATGAGAACATCAAAATGATAAGCCCAACTGATGCACCAGTGCCTTGTGTTGAGTGAGTATGAAAGTGAAAGTGAGGAAGGGGCGGGAGGGGTAATGTACAGTTATTTGTGCCAGGTTTCTTAAAGGCTATATACATTTTAAGGAATCGTGTAGGCAACAAAATAAAAAATCAAATTTACCAATATTTTAAACCCTTCAAAAAAATTTCGTAAGACTTATAACCGTACAATATTTTTATTTGTTTAATTGGAATATCTATCTCATAAATAGTATACATTGTTTGAGATTTCACCATGTTTAGACAAATCGTTCGTTAGATATGATGATAAATATATAGATTGGGACAACAAAATATATAGATAGATGCCCCGATACGGATTTTCATGGATCGATAGAGAAATCACAGTTAAATGTATTTTAACCAAAAAAATATATCAATAAATATATTACACTATGTATTTTTATGGGGATTTGTAGTAACTTTGACCCCCCAAACCCCCTAAAATTTCGAATTTTTTAAAACCCTTTCTTAGCGAACACCTATGGCCCTAGAGGAAGCTACACACCAAATTTCATTCCAATCCGTTTGGTGGTTTTGGAGAGATCGTGATTTAGTAAATTTGACACTTTCAAACCCACTTAAAATTTCGAATTTGTTTTAAACCCTTTCTTAGTGAGCACCTATGGCCCTAGAGGAAGCTACATACCAAATTCCGTTCCAATCCGTTCAGTAGTTTTTGATATTTCGTGAAGAGTCAGTAAGTGATTGATTTGGTATTTGGCTTTTATATTATCGCATATATTATTTCTCAAGACTATTTTTTTGTCGGTACGCCATAACTTCCTTAATACATCATCAAATTACATGAATGAGGCATCATTTTAAAGCTTTCCTTAACCACTACACGGGAAAAATAGACAAACAGCTTAAAATTCATGTTTTAATAAAAAAAATTGATTTAAAAAACTTTTATATTATACTCTGTATGTTCCTAATGAAAGGCGCCATCTACTAACCATCTGTATAACTAGCATGACAGCTGTTAGTTAGATTGTTTACACTGTAAGATTGTATAGGGAAACTGTTATTAATAAACCAATGTAAATAAATAAACTTAATTAACTGAATTAAATCAACGTGTTAAATCAGGTAAATATAGGCCTACTCCGAACTTGCGAAATTTAATATTCGCACGGGTCAACTAGTATATAGATAATTTTTAATGACACCCCAACACGTGTTCTGTCTCGTTCTGTGAACCATGATCGATGCTCATTTACTAATCCCGTAATAGCTCATCTTTTCTATGGAAATTAGCTATTGTAAACTATATTTCTTTTCCTAATGATTCACTGAATTTGTAATTAAACGCCGTGTCGTTGATTACATTAAAAGCTGGGCAATAAAAAAAAGAAAAGAAAAAATGCATTCTGTAAACCTGCAAACTAAAAATTTTGTATTATGCATGATGATGATGATGCTAATGACGTCATGCCCTGATGCCTTATCTACATTATTATTATTCTTATTTCAAGTTTTTGTTAATGTGATGATTTATTGAGGTTTAGATTTAAACCATAGATTTAAGAATTATACAAGAAGGTAAATTTATCAAAATGTACTAGCTTAAGTTTTGTGATGTTTGAAATTATTTGTATCATTAGTTTACCTCTATCGGTAGTTGACCAGTGAATCATCCAGTTTTCGGTTCTTTTTAAAATATTAGCTATTAATGTTATAGAATAGTTAGTGTTAAATTGATGTTATGAACTCTTTGTGTTTATACTTTTCATTTAATAATCCTAGGTATGCATAAATATATTCAGGATGTATCCTGAACTTGGGTTTGAAGAAGCAAAATGTACATAATATTTTTCTGCTTCTCTATAGGCGATATTAGGCGAGAATATAATGAGGCGTAAATTTACTATACGACTCTCGGCTGATATTTTTGTATGTGACGACTTTGTTTTACATTCTACCGTTAAATGTTGAATACAGGTAAACATTCTGTTAAGTAAAGGCTGTAAGTTACAATTTCAGACTATTTTTTTATTCGTGCATTTCTGATGGCTTAGGGTTGTATAGTAAAATTGCGCATATAATTTAAACTGGGCGCAACTTTACTATTCGACTCTAGGCTAACCTATGGCGGCGTAACTTTACTATTCGACTCTAGCCTAATATTTTTGCAGGCAATGACGTTGTTTTACATTCTACTGTTAAATGTTACATACAGGTAAACATAGGTACTGTGACTAAATAGGTTAGGTTAGAACATTTTAGGTATTTTTTTATTATTATTTTTGCATTTCTGTTGCCAAAGGTTAGCCTAGAGTCGAATAGTAAAGTTGCGCCCAGTTTAAATTATATGCGCAAATTTACTATGGCAACAGAAGTGCAAAAATAATAATTTTAAAAAATACCTAAAAGGTTCTAACCAAACCTATTTAGTCACGGTATTTGTTTACTTTAACTTTTCAATCAAAACTACTATAGATACACAAACCTGAACTTTTTTCTTAATAAATATAGTAGGCCTATTTATACACTTCACTGACGCCAGGAAACCAATATTTAACCGTCTTCAACACGTACAATATTAAAAACTTTCAAATCAAAAGTTCGTTATGGAAATTTACATTGTGAAGTGCCGACATGTTTTTCTCACCGTTCTCCCAGCGTTGCCGGATTGTTCTTGTTCTTTTTTGTGTAGAAACGAACAGTTTAGGCAACTCAACTAAGTAAACATACTGTGACTAAGAAAATAGTACCTATAGGTTAGTACCTTCAGGTTTTTTTTTATTCTAATTATATAATGTGATAATAATGATAAAATATTAAAATCATACTGTTATCGGCAACATACTGTGACTAAATAGTATAGGTTAGTACCTTCAGGTTTTATTTTTTATTCTAATTATATAATGTGATAATAACGACGAAATATTATAATCATACTGTTATCGGCTAATTAATTACAGAACCAATCTATTTCTAGATCAGATTATACGCCCAATTCTGAGATTCTGACCAGCGGTCAGCTGTTTAGTAGTACACAGGTTTCAAATACAGATTTATACACTACCTTATTCAGTACAATAACCTATTGTTCCATTTGGCAACATTGATGAAATTCCATTTTAAATACACAGTTAGTTATACTGTAGTTTCTATTGTTCGATGTTATTGTTTTCGTAATTTACGTTTTGTTACATTATTTTCAAATTTTCTTGCTTTGTGGATACTTTTGGGGTTAATATTTATTTATTCCACTATATACATACATACATATACACATATATTACCACAGGTCCAATTCTAGGCCTGTAGCAATGTCACCGGAGGTACAAGTACCTGTATGTGGGAGTGGTTTATATTTATTTATTTATATATAGTTTAGTTTATTTAATTCTTACGTGTTTGGGGTATGTGAAGTGATTTATTTTGTTATAATTACGTGAAATATTGCGGAAAAATCGAAACTTAACCTATATAATTTCAACTTTTATTTCTTTCATAACTCCTACAAATATTATTTCCCGGGAAAATTTTTGTTGTTTTTACAATCAGTTAGATGTGTTCTTTCATATTATATCAAATTCCCTTAGAAATCGATTGACAAGTTAAAAGTAAATTTTTACCTTAGTCACAGTATGTTTACCTGTATTCAACATTTAACAGAAGAATGTAAAACAACGTCATTGTCTGCAAAAATATTAGGCCTAATTTCGGCTTAAATTTACTATTCAATCCTCGGCTAATATTCTAGCAGATGACGACGTTTTACATTCTACTGTTAAATATTGAATACAGGTAAACGTACTGTGACTAGCCTAAAGACTACAAGTTAGAACTTTAAAGATATTTTTTAAAAATTATTCTTTCATTTCTGTTGCCGTAGGTCAGCCGAGGGTCGAATAGTAAATTTGGGCCTTAATTTCAAAACAACCATGTTGTCATACAATGTTTAGTTTGTTCAGTGGCTATTGGAGCAAAAGTTTACATTAGGACACCTCGGTGGAGGACGTGTCCACCACAGGTTTTTAAGGGTCGGCTCTAGCTGTCGGCCATGTTGGTTGACACTCCATAAGACCAATGTTAAATTAAAATCCATATTTTTCCTTTATTTTTGATCGGATAATTATGAACGATATGTCATTTTAAAGCTATGGCCAATACGCATGCAAATGGCTTTTCCAAAATTAAGAAAAACGTTTTGTTTAATATTTATTAACAATTTAAAAAATTAATTTTTAATAATTTTTTATGTTGTCACTATTAGTTATAGCGAAAAAGTACCAAGCCATTTGCATGAAGAATTTCGTCCCCAAGAGTTTGGTATTTTTTTGAAAACGCTATTTGAACAATTGCGGGTTTTAAATGGATTTAGGCTGAGCAATGTCCGTGTAACCTACCGCCACTATAGGGTGACTTTAAATATTTTTTTACGATGTAACTATTAATTATAGCGAAAAATTATCAAGCCATTCGGTTGAAGAATTTTGTCCCCAAGAGTTTGGTATTTTTTTGAAAACGCTATTTGAACAATTTCGGGTTTTAAATGGATTTAGGATGAGCAATGTCCGCGTAACCTACCGCCGCTACGCTGGAGTCGCAGGTTGCTTTCTGTTTTACTAGAGCCGACCCTTAATAGAATTATACTAAATATCACTTTTTCCTTTATCTATAATGAAACTAGTCATTTCACTGATCGCGGGAAATCACTTGCAAACAATCTAAAACAAATATAACATAACAAACCAAAAATCGCTTATGGGATTTAACATGTAGAATGTTCAGTCATTTTAATATGCGATTAGGAACAGGGTTGCCAGATTGGTTGAAACTAGAGTAGTAAGTGAGTTTAGCAGTGCCTCCTATACAATATTAGAAAATAAAACCTTTTGTAGCGAATTTAGAATTGTTACAAACTTATGTAGGCCTATGTTTACAGACTAGAAACATACAAAGACTAGAGACTGTAAGTTAGAACTTCAGGCTATTTTTTTATATATTATATAAGTTATGATTAGAAATTAAAACCCTTTTTTAATAAACTTAAAAATGTTACAAACTTATTTATGTTTACATAATAGAAACATACTAAGACTAGACTGTAAGTTAGAACTTCAGGCTATTTTATATAGGCCTATATATTGTATAAGTTATGTTTAGAAATTAAAACCCTTGCTATATAGGCCTATATTGGCTATATAGAAGCGCTGTTTATATTCGCTACCAATTAAATGTCGCGATTACTGTTACGTAATCTTTTACTTTTATATATGTTCAATGTGGTAACGTTGACAAAGAAGAAATGCTCGTTTTTGCCTTTTTACTGGTATTCAATGTAATTTAATAAGGATAATTCTTATTGTTTTTAAACTAAATGTCTTGGAAAGTTATTTAGCAAATTCACGTATATTTTCGTGATTTCTTTCATTCAGTTTGCTTAGCGAAGTTATTGCTTATATTGTTTGGTGTGTATTAATTAAGTGATTTATTTCTTTTATTTAGTGTTAAAATAGCCTATCAAGAAATACAGAAGTTAACCTCTATATTTTCAACTTTTATTTCTCTCATATTTTCTATAATATTTATTTCCCGCGGATATTTTTGGTGTTTTTACAGTCAGTTTAACGTGTTCTTTCATAGTATGAAAATAAATTTAAAAAACCTCTGGTCA
>JAGFPH010023814.1:0-11717 GCA_018207615.1 Philaenus spumarius
TTAATTCCTTTTTGAATTATTAATCCCTACTTGAAGTAGTAAAATGACACAATGAGAAGATTTAGGCTTCAAATTGAAATATATGTTATGAGCGTACGTTGAAAGGTTCTCTCAAACAAAGGACGAGCTTCTAGTCAAAAATAAATAACGTGGGGAATTTTTAAGATTTTATAATTTGTATTTTTTAACAAACTTAAAATGAGGAAATGATAAATTTTATATTTTTGGGAATGTTTGGGCTTCAAATTGGTACTTTTGTCATGAGCCTAACTGGTGACGCCCAAACTAATGGATCTTACACAAATTTCTCCCATTTAAATTACATGGCGTAATTTTAAAATGTCAGTTGTTAAAATAAACTCAATTTAATGGATTTTTATATTTTGCTGTAACTCTGCAGTGTAAAACGAATAAAATGACACTTTTTTTACAAATTGGTAGAAAAATACCGACGATAATGTACTTCCCCAACGATAATTCAATAATTACAAAGCAAACGCATAAAAACGCATACGGTACACGTGAAGCACAAACCAAGAATAACGGTCGTTACACAATTAACATTGATATAAATTAACGAAATGATTTACAAACGCAATAAAAAACAAATATACTTTATTATGAAAACTAATGAATAAAAACGTGAATCTAGAATAAATAAATAGAATAGCGTGATCGGACCAATGGAGCGTTTGTGGCAGGAGCTTTTAGTTTCGAGCGCAATTTTATTGTCGTTAATCAACTACATTAAAAACCATTTTGTAATTTCCTACAAGTTTCCCGCTGACGAAACATCGTAACTTGAAAAATTAAAAAATCCTCGCTTACTGAAAATTTTATGTCAGATGATTCCTGAATTAAAGTAAGTTTGCATTTTACTTTTTCAATGTGTACAATTACGTAAAAATAAATTTCATATAGAAAATGATATGGGTAGAATCCCACATCTTTCCTCTAAAACCTGTTTTTTTTTTAAATTAAAGATAACTCAACCCATAGGCTGTCACCTAAGGAGAACATAGCAGTTGTTTACGTTTACGCATCGACAAAACTATTTGGTCTCTGTGAAGTTGACACTAGGGGCGGGCATGTAATGTACAGTCCCAATAAAGAAGGTACAGTCCGCGCGGCGATGCTGCTGGCGGTACCTGTTGGCCTCGATCCAAACTAGGCATTTTCGACTGTTGAAAAGTGTTACCTCTGATAACATGGGGGTTTCATTTCTTATAGTGTTGTTTCTTCAATGGTATTAGTCATCACATAACCTAAACGTTTATTCTATGCCATTTTTGCCGAGATTATCGATCTCCTTGTTTGTTTATTTGACATTCAACATTTAAGATAGCTGGTCAAGGACAGTGACCGATTTGTATTTCTTAGAAAGGACGGAAACATATTTTAGTCACTAAAAATAGTAACTTTTTATCATGCAATTTGTTTAGTGAGAAGGAAAAAAGTGTTTCAGAAATATAAAAATTTATTTTTGTCATAAAATATTTTTTTTATAAAGGGACTAAAATTGTTCCATTTTGTGACTTTGACCCGTACGTTGATGGTATGTAAAATTATAAACTAAAGGAACAACAGGACTTTATAAATTAATTAATAAAAACAAAATGTAATATAGCCTGTATGTATAAGTTTATTTATTTATAGTTTTTTTTTTTTTCGAAAACACTATACACAAAGTTTTTACAAAATTGTATAGCAAAATTTTGCTTTACATTGTATTTGTCGCATAAAATAGAATGAATAACAAAAAAATTATACACATAATATGAAACCAATCAAATTAAATGTGATGTTAATTTGAATATTTTGAAAATTACATTTTAGGAAGTTGTAATGGCCAGTCCTATCCATGGTATATAAAATACTAACGGTAGGGTTGACGCGTGGGTTCGTGACATCATCTTTGACAAGCGCTGTCCTCACTGCCACAAAAACTGCTGGTATTAGTTTGCTTCTCACACTGTTTCCCACTTTAAATATGCTTTTTGTTTTCCGCCTTTTTATTTTTATTGTTGTTCTGTCAAGTGCAAATGAATTTAAGATATTACTCTTGTTAAAGTTTTTTTGTTAGTAATTTAAAGTCGTGAAAGTGTTCAAAAGTATTCTTGTGTTATAATAATGCCGTGTTGTGATGTAGCTGGCTGTTCAAACCATTCAAAACATTTCTTTTCATCGGTTTCCTATGCACGTAACCTTGAGAAAACAGTAGGTATATGTTTGCAAACGAGCCGATGATTTTTGTGTCAAAAATGCTAAAATTTGCTCAGTACATTTTGACAAAAGTGATTTCGAGCGTCATCTTAAATCAAAGTTTTTAAACACAAAAAGTAGGAACATTTTGAAAAAGACATCATTTCCTTCTGTTAAACTGCAGAATTCCAGACCAAATTCGACTAATAATAACAATTTTGTTCTTGCTTCTTAAACGAGTGGAAAATAGGGAAACCAAAAAACAAATAAATACCCTGCTTATGGAAAATACTTGCTTGGAAAATCTGCCATTAATTTCAGATCCTAATTTGCATTTGAAAAGGTAGAAGCCACTGGTTTTCGTGTGAGAGCATTTGTAAGTGACATGGAGCCATCAAATTAAAAACTCGTATGGGTCAAAGTCACAAAATAGGACAATTATAGTCCCTTAATAAAAAAAATATTTTATGAAAAAAATAAATTTTTATATTTTCTGAAAAACTTTTTTCCATGTCACTAAACAAGTTGCATGATAAAAAGTTACTCTTTTTAGTGACTAAAATATGTTTCCTTTCTGAGAAATACAAATCGGTCACTGTCCTTGACCAGCTATCTTAAATGTTGAATAACAAATAAACAAACAAGGAGTTCGAAAACCATGGCAAAAACGACATAGAATATACGTTTAGGTTATGTGATGATTAATACATAACCAATATTTGAGCAGAGGACAAAATAACTACTTTTTTTCTTATTTAACATTTGTCTCTAAAACAGCTGAGTAAAGACCGCGTAAAAGTATAAACACTGCTTTTACGTTACCGTTCACGATAGAATTGGTATGAACAGTAGTTTGTTGGAAGTTTATTAGTGAACTTTGTGCTGGCTTAGTTGAAATAGTTTCAATTTGTTAAATTCTTCGAAAAATCACTTAAATTTAAGGTAACTAATAATAGTACCTTAATTGCATGACAAAACGGTCACGTAAATAATTTAAGTATATATTAAAATATTGCAGTAACCAACATGCCTAGTTAGTTGTCTTTATCCTAAATTTTATAAGACAAACCTATGTTACCTATTAATGCTAATTCACTGATTTTTACTTTAAAATTACAAAGCAGTCACGTGCAAATTGGTAGCGTGACCACCGTGGTATTACGTGACCGTTTTGTTTATTTAAAATTTTTAGTAATTATATCCTTTGTTTATGTTTTATCCGGAATCATTAAAGATTTTGTTTTTAAAATTGTGCTGTTATACGTACTAATTCAAGAAGTTACTTTGCTTTGTTTTTAATATATTACATTACTATAGTCAATCAGTACTTTGTTATGATTTTTCGTTTGCTTTGTTTATTTCGACATTAAAAGCTGCTAACACCAACAATTGTTTGTTTTTATCAAAACAACTATTTTACTTGTCTTCCAGCAATTTGTAATCACAAATTTAAATCATTATCAAAACGGTCCCATCCGGTCACGATCGCTACCATCCGGTCACAGCCACACAAATCAGTCACACATAAGAAATAGGCAGTATATATATTTGATTCAAAATCTGATTGCATAATTTCTATACAAAATTATTAACTGAATGTTATTGGGTAAATAGATATTATTTATTATATTTTTCAGCTAATCTCAAAGTAATATTTTGCAGATTTAGCAAGCGTGACCGATTTGTATCCATTGATGCTTCGGTACACTAAAAGTCCATAAAAAAAAAAATAGAAATTCATAAAATTCAGCTCAGCTACATATAAGATAAGGTTCCTGAACATGTTTTTTCCTCATATGCTATAGGGCATATTTATATATAAAATCAAGTACTTAATTAAATATTTTTTTAAATTATCACATTTTGTGACTGTGACCCGCATCAAAATTATGTATTATACCATGAACAGTAACAAGCATTAAAAACCCTGTAGCCAAAAATCATAAAATTTAGACTTTCTTTGATGTTCCCCATTTACACTGTGTAGGAACCACTTGCTGGATCAGGGTTATAAATTGTTTTCAGGACAAATTACAAGGGATTTTTGTAAAAGCTAATCGAGCTTCAAAGTGAAGGGGATTTGAAATTTGCTCATAAAATAACTCATTATCACATTCGTTTGTCTGGTACCAAGAGGCAAAATGTAAGAAAAGCCGCAGAACTACTGTCAAATTGCTATTGAATATAACTTTCCTGGAAATAAGCACGTTGTTAAATTTATTAGAACCACTAACAGTTTGGCTTAAACACAAATTGATATTGAAACAATATTACAGTAAGGTATTTTTTTGCTATGATAGCAGACAGAAGTCAAGTACAGAGAGCGGGAATAACACTGTAACGTGCTGGGTACCATTGCCAGTGGGCATCGATGACGTCAAGAGTGGGAGAAGTAGACGCGCATGAACCCTACCGTTAGTATTCTATATACCATGGTCCTAAGGCTACAAATTGTTGACATATTTGTCTATAAATTTCAAATTTATTTTAAAAACAATTTTTTTTTTTTATATTTAGAATTTATGTAATATATTTTCCTTTTTTCAAACTCTGAAAGGACAAATCAAAATACAGACACAACAACAGATATTTGGCAAAATTACTTTCTATTTGATGGTTAATCTGCCCAAAACTAATTAACATCTTGTAGGGAGAAAGGAAATTTTACACATACATTGTAATCTAACAACAACTTGTTCTTATCCTAGTAACATCAAAATATAATTACTTTAGGCCATATACGTTTGGTTTTATGCTTACTTTAAAAATAACCTCACCTTTGTTAAACAATTAACCACCCAAGCCTAATAATTAGTTTAATATTTTATCATAAATTTTATTTTATTAGTTTTCAGAACCAACCTGAGCTATTCCTGTGACGGAAATGGGCACACCTTGGCTTGTGTACACTGTAGGACTGTCCACTTGCAATGTCATAGTGTTCAGAGATATTCTGTTTAAAAAAAAACAAAAGCTTTATGTTTCATTTCTGATATTTTTGTTTTTCATTTATTACATTACCAATAAGCAAAGTTTTGAGTAAGTAGCCTACGTCATTCTTTATACCTATATAAAAACATGACAATATAAGCTGAAATAGTAACATTTAAATTTGAAAGTACCTACTTAAGTTACATGTAGGCTTACTAAACTACCTACTAAGGTTTGACCTTTTTTTTAGGATAGAGAGTAGTGGGTGCCAACCTAACTATATTGTGCTAATTGAATGTTGAATTATATATTGTAGTTCAGTAGATTAGTGGTATAATGATTACTGTACCTAAATATAGATATGTATGTTTGAAATTATTTTTTCCGTATGTAAAGCGTATAAATGTTTAATACGTAATGCGTATGAATATTGTATTGTCTAGGCTATTGTGTAATCTGTAAGAACTGCAATTACATATTTTAAGCTATGATATGTTATTTGAGTACACAATTTGTAGATGATATATTTAAGAATGTATTTATTCTTCATGAAATTGTATAGTTTTGTGATCGCGATATGGACTGACATTTTCGAAATAAGTTGTGACGTCATGCGTAGGAATACAAGTGTTTAACCGCGGGTATGCGTAGAAATACAAGTCCCGTGTGCAAAAGTCATAACAGAGTTTTTGCAAAGTGAAACAATTGTTTGAGAAAACTGTAAAATAATGAAAAAATTAAATCTAAGAAAATTAATCGTAAAGAAGCGTTAACAAACCTGGAGTACTTAAAGTGGCTCCAGGATCTCAAAGTTATAACAGACCAATACTAATGTGTAAAGTGCAATAAAAATATGAAATTATGCCCTAAAAAGGGCTGTAAAGACGGTTAGGTATTTGTTTACTTTAACTTGTCAATCAAAACTACTATAAACACACAAACATGAACTTTTTTCTTAATAAATATAGTATTTATACACTTCACTGATGCCGGGAAACCAATATTTAACCATCTTCAACACGTACAACATTAAAAACTTTCAAATCAAAAGTTCGTTATGGAACTTTTTTGTGTAGAAACGAACAGTTTAGGCAACTCATTCTAATTATAAATAATGTGATAATAACGACGAAATATTATAATTATACTGTTATCGCCAACCTACTGTGACTAAACAGTTTAGGTTAGTCCTCTGGTTTTTTTTTAATTCTATTTATATAAAGTGATAATACGACGAAATATTATAATCATACTGTTATCGGCAACATACTGTAACTAAACAGTATAGGTAAGTCCTCTAGTTTTTTTTATTTTTATTCTAATTATATAAAGTGATAATGCGACGAAATAATTAATTGTAATCATACAAATATTATAATCATACTGTTATCGGCAACATACTGTGACTAAACAGTTTAGGTTAGTCCTCTATTTTTTTTCTTTCTAATTATATAAAGTGATAATACAACGAAATATTATAATCATACTGTTATCGGCAACATACTGTGATTAAACAGTATAGGTAAGTCATCTAGTTTTTTTTAATTCTAATTATAAAAAGTGATAATGCGACGAAATATTATAATCATACTGTGACTAAACAGTATAGGTAAGTCCTTTAGTTTTTGAAGTTATACTTCTTTGCGCCCGTTAGACACTTTGGGATGGGATGTTAATCGAGAAACCGCGTCACGCTGAAAAGTAAGAACAAATTTTTAAGAACTATCGGAAGTTATACTTCTTTGCGCCCGTTAGACACTTTGGGATGGGATGTTGGTCGAGAAACCGCGTCACGCTGAAAAGTAAGAACAAATTTTTAAGAACTATCGATTAATCGACAGTAGGGTCACCGAATCCACAATATATACATACACTGATTCATTTTGACGACACTACTGTCTTGCAGCGCCGCTGGTGGCTAAGCTAGGAATTACTAATCCCGGCTTCAATAAGATTTACCCCCTCCACTGCCCATGTCCAGACCTGTGTATATGATTGTGGTTGCCGGATAGCATCAGTAGGTATTGAAGATAAATATATTGAATAATATTGAAAAATGTCTTATATTTCATTTATATATCCTGTCTGTTTGTGTGCGTGAGTGGGTGTATGAGAATGGCCAAAGAAGTATAACTTCCACCGTGTGGTCCGACGCACACCCAATTTTTTTTTTTATTCTAATTAGCCTATATAAAGTGATAATACGACGAAATATTATAATCATACAAATATTATAATCATACTGTTATCGGCAACATACTGTGACTAAACAGTTTAGGTTAGTCCTCTAGTTTTTTTTTATTCTAATTATATAAAGTGATAATACGACGAAATATTATAATCATACAAATATTATAATCATACTGTTATCGGCAACATACTGTGACTAAACAGTATAGGTAAGTCCTCTAGTTTTTTTTTAATTCTAATTATATAAAGTGAAATACTACAATAAATGGTAATTGATTTAAGTCACTTCAAAACTACCTTTGATATGAAAAGCCACACGTTGACGTGCCAAAGTGAAATATGACAATAAACAGTTTGACAATTAATAAAGAAATAACTTCCAACTCAGATTACAAATGTAAAAGGTTAACTTTACTTGTTTCTGTTTTTTAAATATACAATTTATTTATTTTAACAGTTAAACGTAAATTATTGATTCATAAAGGTATCGTAAGTATGAAATATCAAAGTCTTTATGTAAATATATAAGAAAGTTTCATAAAATAAAGTTTATAGCACAATCGGCAAGACACAAGATTCTTAAACTCGGGAGGTTGGTGCCGACTCTTCCCAAATAACAGTTGAAACAAGACATAAAATTAAATGAAAATATGATAAATTGAAACGTTACTATATGTACAAATGCAAAAGAAAAGTTAAAATGGTGAGTACAATTTGTTTATCTGTGTTCGTGTAGGTGTATGTGTGAAAGTGTAACATAGAAATCGTAAAGTGCAAGTTATGTACAGTTCAGAATTAAATATATTTATCGTTTATAGTTTTTCACAATCACTGAATAATGGGTAATAAGGTGCTCAGCCTTTTACTGTAACAAGTTCGAATGATTCTGGGAGTAGGTTAGGTCGTAATATGTGAAAAGATATAATTATTAATGGAATAATCTCACCATAGTTCAGACGTCTCCTTTTATATAAAATCGAGTAGTTAAGATAAAAAAATTGGTACTGTATTGAATTGTAGTTATTAAAATTGACGTAGCACAAGTTCTGGATATATTAATCTTGGATTTTGATCTTGAATTCTTCTCAAATCGCCAGCTAAGAGAAACACAACTGGCCTCTTCGGAATCTAGCTCAACAATGCCTAACAATCAGTCCTTAGGGGTTCTCACAAGGTCTTCAGGAAATCGGTTGTAATGCCTTCTTCATTTTGATGTCTTCTTGGGATGGGGATTTGTGAATGTACATAGATGGAGTGAGCTATTAAAGTATTATTTATGGTGTATGTTTTGATTTTAAGAACTTAATGTGTTTTGGAGAAGTGAAAATATTATAACACAATATAAAGATGTGATAAAATGAAATTAGTTTAATAAATTAAATAAAACACTCAAATAACTCCTTATTTACAATAAATATTTACTTTCTAAACTTTATACTAAGCGGTTGTACTATTACGGATTGAATTTTATTGTAAAATCGTACGGCCAATCACAGCGCAGTATGTAGTTAATGGGATGAGCTTTGTGTATCCGTCCTTCTCGGTATGATGGAAAAACTCGGTCATGGCTAGGGTTTTAAATTGCTATTAACTTACGGGTTTATTTTATATTGTCGACGAAGACTTTTCAGATGTAGAAATGTTGGTTCCTTCCATAGGCTTAATCTAATTTTCTATTTAAATGGTAGTTTGCTCGCAATTTAATTTATTCTGTCGTCTTCCGTTTGTTTATGAATCATCTCGGCATGTTGGATTCTCAATTTCAAGTACAGATTTTCGTCGAATGGTTTTATATTTGGTCGATATTTCAATTTACGTGGATAGATAGATTAAAACTTTGAAGCTTTTTGATATAGGAATTATAGGTTGAAAACATCAGGAAGTATTTTTAAATAGCTGTAGTAGTGTCGAAAGTCGTGGTTGATTCTTTTCTAGACGTTTTCATTAGCGTTGTGAATATTTTCCGCTAGGCGCCGCGCATGTCGACATTTGTAGAATGAATCGCATTCTTTAGGTCTTCTCTCTCTCTCTTTCTCGCTTCATAAGTATTTACATTACATTTCTATTATTCATAATTGGTTGAATATTTTGAATAGTTACAAAAGTGATAATACGATGAAATATTATAATCATACAAATATTATAATCATACTGTTATCGGCAACATACTGTGACTAGTGATGTGGGTCAGGTAAATATAAATTTAGTGATTTACCAGCGGTTAGGTAAATATAAATTTGGTATTTACTCGGGTATTTACCCGAGGCCTGGGTAAATACCCAAAAACTGGGTATTTATAAATTTTATCAAAGCTAGAGAAGATTGAGATTTTTTTGCAATTATTACCCTCTAAGGATAGTAAAATGATGATAAAATGTGTTAAACCAAATTTCATATGGTCCCTACTAGCATTTGACTTCTGGGAATAATCGGCATAAATACCCAGGTCCTGGGTATTTATAATTTTTATTAAAGTTAAATAAAATTGAGATGTTTTTTTTTACAATTATTACCCTGTAGGGATAGTAAAATGATGATAAAATGTGTTAAACCAAATTTCATATGGTCCCTACTAGCATTTGACTTCTGGGAATAATCGGCATAAATAAACAGGTCCTGGGTATTTATAATTTTTATTAAAGTTAAATAAAATTGAGATGTTTTTTTTAACAATTATTACCCTGTAGGGATAGTAAAATGATGATAAAATGTGTCGAACAAAATTTCATATAGGCCTAGTCCCTACTATCATTTTTCTTCTGAGCATAATCAGCATAAATACCCAAGACCTCAGTATTTAGGATTTTTTTATATTTTTGTGTTAGATGAATTTAATTTTATTGAAAGTGAAACAAAAGAATTTATAAAAGTAATAATTAGTATTTAGAAAGAGAGAAAAATTTAACCTAGAATGTGTATACAACTTAAGAAAATAATAAACACTCAATCTGTAGGATAGGATGGTAAGATTCAATAGTAGTTCTGATGTAGTTCTGTCTTAATTTTATTTCATAGGGAATTTTCAGTTTTTAGCATACCCAGGTGGCATCACTGGCTAGTTTTATTGCACCCCAAACCCCTTCTCACCTACCCACGGGATTGTCGGAATCTGAAGATGAAGCCTTGAATTTGGACTTAAGCAGCAGTGAATCTGATTAAAGATCAAAAGTTTGGATCTAAAGAGTATTTAGCCTACAGTCCATCATTTTTCTTTTATAATAGGCTTCTCATTTTTACAATGACAAAAACATGTTCTTTTTAGCAATTTATATTTTTAATATTGATTTGTAAAACATTTATGACTTTTTATAGCTTTAAGTATTTAAGTACAAACTCCAATTTGAAAATCTTTGTAAATTGTTTTCACTTTGTTTGTTGTTTGTTTTTATGATTCAGTATAACTTCAAGTATGAATATGCATAATATTTCTGTAGAATTTCTCTTACTTAGCAATTTTCTTCTTTGTAGTTTTTCAGCAAAGTGGTTGTAACTTGTAACAAGTTTTTGTTTGTTTTTCCAACTTTGTTTATAAATATAATAAAAGTTAAAGTGTTAACTTAAAAATATTGAATTTAATAACATTATAAACAGTTTTGAATTGTTATGGAGTATTCTAAAATGTTACACACAATAATAGCAATAAAACTATTCATGGAAAGTTCAACTGTTTTTATTACATAATTGTCATAAATACCCAACAATTCCTAAATATTCACAAACTGAAATAATTTTGTTTATGTTATCTAATTTGGTTAGTTATAAATTGATAAAAACTTAAATAGCCATGGACCATAGCCTTTCTTTCGATTACTATTTTATTAGTAAGGTAATTTAACTGATCTTATTCAATTTTAGACACAAAAAACCCTTGTTTATTTACAAACTTTGAGTAATAAAAATAAAAAAATTGCTAAATCATTAAATAGAAGGTATCAAAGTTGTTATAGACTATACTAATTTATCATATAATGATAATAATAACATATTAAGGGGTAAATGTAAATTAATCTCGATCGATTACATAAATACCCAAAATACCCGGGTATTTATGGATTTTGGGTATTTACCCGGGTATTTTTAAATACCCGGGTATTTTACATCACTAACTGTGACTAAACAGTTTAGGTTAGTCCTCTAGTTTTTTTTTTATTCTAATTAGGTATATAAAGTGATAATACGACGAAATATTATAATCATACTGTTATCGGCAACATACTGTGACTAAACAGTATAGGTAAGTCCTCTAGTTTTTTTTTTAATTCTAATTATATAAAGTGATAATACGACGAAATATTATAATCATACAAATATTATAATCATACTGTTATGGGCAACATACTGTGACTAAACAGTATAGAACGTTAGTCCTCTGGTTTTTTTTACCAATATGAGAA
>JAGFPH010023815.1:0-11717 GCA_018207615.1 Philaenus spumarius
AAAAAAATATTTGTAAGTTCTAGTGAACATGAACATGGAGCAGATTTTTTAATATAAATATTTTTTCATTTACGGGATTTACTAATAGAGGGTGCACGGATATAAAATTCTTTTTGAACAATATAGTTAAGTTTGAGATGTTAATTTCTAAAACTAATGCTGATGCAGGTGGTAATTTCAGCTTCGATAGTGTATATTAACGTTGTTACGGTTCGTATTTACGGCACCAATCCCGAAAATCACTAAAAAAAATTTCGGCCGTACACGGAATTAGAACCCACGATCGGTGAGTCTGGGGATTGACGTCAGCGACGACCCGCGCTTTAGACCACTCGGCCAACGAACGAACTTGCGTAAGAGAGATATACTAACAGTAATAAGCCACTGGCTTTTAGTCCAAAGGAGAGTTACTTACAAACAAACATACAAACATACAAACATACAAGTGAAGCTAATAAATCGTGTTAAAAATGGCATGCGAAACATGCAAAGCACTGTGTATATAAAATACTTCCAATACGGGGGTTGGCGTGCGAAGCACGCAATGCATTGTGTATTGAAAATACTCAAAATACGGGGGTTGGCGTGCGAAGCACACAATGCACTGTGTATTGAAAATACTCCCAATACGGGGGTTGGCGTGCGGTGCACTGTGCGTCGGCCGCATCTCGTAGTGTTCAGTGTCTAGCTCACTACAACAACTTAGAATATAAATAATTCGACCACGCAGCTGAACCGCTGACGTGAGTTGAGCAAATTTCCAAAATTAAGTTTACAGGCCTATGTTTTAGGGTTTCAACCAATTATTTGGGAAATAGATCTATTCACGACGGTGCTGAATAGGAGCAAATTGCTTCGCCAACCCAGTATTAGGAGTATCTTCGTGCTTCGCACTTTAACCCCGCGGTAGAATCCACCACATGGCTTTGAACCGGGTACTTTTATGGCATTTTACGTTTTGATCGATTTTGGGGGAACCAAGCGAGCTATATGGTCGCGTAAAAAACAAAATGTGCAGAATAACGTCCTACATTTATATTTGTAGAAAAAAAACTCTGTCAGGTTTTTCTTTGTAAGTTAATTCCTTAATTTATTATCGTTACTTTAAGCAGAATGTTTAGACAGTTATGTAGGACTAACTTCACTAATGAATTTAATTATTTTAGGGGCTTCCACCAGACTCGTTAAAGAGTCAAGATATGCTTGGCATGTGGGCTGACTCCAAATGAAACTGGATAGAAATAAGTACAAAGTTTAGATCAAAATATGTTCCTATATTATGAACCAATGTTTCTACAGTTATTGACGCTACAATTTACTTTGATAAAATAAATATAACATGAAATTTGAGTTGGCCAACTCTCAAAAGAAACAAATTCCATAAGACAAATAAACATGAAACTTCCTTAAGACTAACAACAAATGTAATACCTATTTTTAAAATCCTAATATCTACTATTTAAAATTGTTATCAATTATATTTGTTTGACATTATATTCTTTCATATACATATGAGGCTTCGACAAAAATTCAATATGTTATTTTACTATTTATCTATTTAAAATTATATAACAAGTGTCTCACTTGTATTCCAACTCTTTATATATTCCAAAATGAGATTAATTAATTTCTAACTCAGTATATGATTTCGGTTGTTCTGATTTTCTGACCTATTGAGATCTGACTTACATTAATAAAAGTTTAAGATTACTTACATTACTCTCCACCCTTTCGTACACTTTCACTACACAATTTATTTAGATTTTTCACTCAACACTTCCTTTTATATTAAATTTGAATTTTCACATGACACTACACTGGATTAGATATTTATATTTTATTTGTTAACTACCTCGGGATTGAACTTCAAAAAGACTTCTTATACTAGAGCTTGATTGATTATTTTATGTGTTCCTTCTTTGAAGATTAATTTTGAACAGACCTTAGTTCACTCCCCCCAGATTTCCCACTTCCTTTTTTTTTTTACTTCCATGCCTCTCTTTTATTGGTTCATTTGAATTTGTTAATTTCTGAAAGTCAATTTTGTTGCTCTGATTGGTTATTAAGTATTGCCGAATTAATTTACCGAATGTGCATAATTTCACACGTAGACCACTTGTACAATGCTTAATATGCTGTTTGTAAAGTTCAATGCCTTTGCTGCTGTTAGGTGAAATTCAATGCCTTGCACGTGTTGTCATATATCCTGTTTCTCTAATCAACTTGGTCTTTTGAATTAATTTTATATTTTTATGTTTTAAAATTTTTGTTTTAATAATTTTGGAATATTGGTGTTCACCAATATCTCCGTTACACTCCTCCTCCCAGGTTTAAAATTGTACCACCAATTTTCTTTAGTTGTTTTCCCCTTGGTTGAAGTTATGTCAATATTTTACGTAAATCATGTCACACATTGTTTATGTTTGGCAGTTTATGTGGAACAGCTGAGTTGAATGTTCATTGAACTGTGGAGATTTGCTGGCTAGGAGAATCTATAGTTACTCAGTAGTGTGTGTTGCTCGAATTTTGCTGTGACAGCAGAAGATAGGTTGTACCGTTTCTCGTAGATGGTTCTATTATCCTTGGGTTTGCTGTGATAGCAAAAATGCAGTTGTAGTGTACGTTTAATTTTATAGTAAAGTTGTTTACATTTGTGAATTGAATTGTTTCTAGATTAGGTTTATTAGTTTTATTGTTACTTTCGTACGTTGAAATTTCTAGCGTGATCAGTGCCTTCTTTTCACTGTAACGAAGTTGACTTTTGTTGTTGTAGAAATTTAAGAGTAATAAGTACGTCTACTGCTTTCTCTTAAATCCCCTAGAATGTTTACTTTGTATTTTCAGTTGTGTACTACCGTGACTAAACCTGTACATATTATTTTTTTTTATTATTTTCAATGATTACATTACCTTTTATCAATCAGATCCCAATGGGTTATTTTTCTGTTAAAAACTTTAATTATCAAAGCTATATGTTAAATACTATCTTATTGCTTAAAGCTAATACATACTTATTATTTCTATACTATTTTTACATTCTAAAATTTTGTCAGATCTCAACTGCTCTATTTATTTATATAACTAATAAATGATGGGTTTATGGTTCACAGACATATTTTCTTTTTAATCGTTATATTGACCTTCTGTGATACATTTTCATCCTAGAAATGTGTATTGACTCACTTTGGAGCCGTCCATATTTTAATATCTCTACCAAATATGTTAGTTTGTTTTTTTTTTTTTTTATAATTGGGTATGGGCCAGTGTACTGCATATCAAATTTCGAGGGTGTTTTTCCATGAAATTCTCTTTTTATTAATACTTTGTCTCCTTGTTGAAATTCAAAATCTGTTCTCTTCTTATCATAATACCATTTTTGTTTATCTTGAGCTCTTTTTATGATTTCTGGCAAGGTTTGTCTAATTTCTTGTATCTGTTTTATATGTTGTCTTATGTCATAATTTTGGTTTTCTAGAATTTGTATTATGTCCATAGGGTTGTTTGGTTCAAAAGCGAACATTAACTTGTTTGGGGTAAATCCCGTACTTGTTTGTTTTGTCGAGTTGTAACAGTATACAATTTTGTCGAGGTATTTTGACCATTCATCTGGTTTTTCGTGTACGTAGTGTGATAACATATTGGTCAACGTTCCATTAAATTTGTCCGTAAGACCTTGTGTTTGGGGTGAATATGCGCTACTTAATATTTGGTTAATTCCTAGTGTTGAAGTTAAGTTTTTTATTATTTCATTATTAAAATGTGTACCTCTGTCAGACTGTAATATTCTCATTTTTCCATATTTTAATATTATTTTTATTAAATTCCCCGCTACCGTTTTCGCGTCTGCTGTTTTGCATTTAAAAGCCCAGGCATATTTAGTTGTTGCGTCGGTACACGTTAAGATGTATTTATATCCAAACGATGAGTTTACAGGCCCTATAAAATCAATAATTAATCTGCTCATCGGTTTGTGCGTAGGAAGTATTGATTTCAGAAGTCCATATGGTTTTCTGGTTGGTATTTTTCGTTTTTGGCAAGTGTTATATGTTTTTGTATATTCTTGTACGTCTGTATGTAAATTTGGCCAGTGGTATCTGTCATTTATTTTTGATATTGTCTTGTAATATGAGTAATGACCCCTGTTAATGGATCGTCATGTGCTTGTTTTAATATTTCTGACCTTAGTTCATACGGTATTGCTAAAAGTTTTGTTATTTCTTCGCCATTGAATTTTTTGTAGTATAATATTCCGTCTTCTAAAGTGTAATGTCTGGATGCTCTGTTAATTTTATTGTTGTCTATCTGTATATTTAAGAGTGCAAGTTTAATTTGTTTCAAATATGGATCTTTTGATTGTAGTAATTCTATGTCTGGTGTGTTTGAATTGATTAAAAATACATCTTCAAAATTTTGGGGAATTTCGTCTCCTGTCTCCTGTCTAGATAGAAAATCTGGTAGACCCATTGTTTTTCCTTTCTTATACTGTATGTCTAAATTGTAATCTACCAATTTTGTAGTTAAGCGTCCAAGTCTGTTCGATGGGTTTTTAAACGTTTGAAAATATTGTAATGCTGAGTTGTCTGTAAAACATGTTATTTTTCTCCCTAATAAATATTCTCGCCAGTATTCTATGGCGTATGTTAATCCAAGCATCTCTTTTTCAACAGTTGAGTATCGTGTTTCATGCGCTTTCAATTTTCTTGACAAATATGCTATCGGATATTCTTGGTTATTGTTTGGGTCAATTTGTGTTAAAACCACCCCTATTCCTATGTTTGATGCATCTGTGTAAACTCGTGTATTTCTGTCTTCTTTAAAATGTGATAATAATGGTGGATTAGTGAGAATGGTTTTTATTGTTTCAAATGCTTTGTTACACTCTTCCGTCCAAATTATTTTCGAATTTTGTTGTTGTTGGTTTTTGAGTAATTCCGTTAGAGGATGTGTTATTTTTGCATAATCTTTAATAAATTTTCTGAAAAATCCTGAAAATCCTGGAAAAGCTCTTATGTTACGTAATGTTTTTGGTTGCTTGAAATCTAATATTGGTTGTATGTTTGATTGTAAAGGCTCTATTCCTTTTGTTGAGACCTTATGTCCTAATATTTCTATTTCTGTATAGAAAAATTTACATTTTTTTTGTGTGTTTAATTTCAAATTTGCTTTATCTAATTCGTTTAAAACCGATTCTAAGTTATCTAATTTTTCTTCAAAGTTTGGTGCAAATACAATCGTATCGTCTAAATAAGCTAAACATTTTGAAAATAGGTGACTAGCTAGAACTTTGTTTAGATTTTTCTGGAATATTGCACTTGAAACTTTAAGTCCTTGTGGTAATCTAGTATATCTAAGCATTTTATCTTGTGTTCGGATTGTTAGCAATGGTTTACTTTCTTCGTGTACTTTTAGTTGGAAAAAGGCGTTTTTTAAGTCTAATTTTGTGAAATATTGTGAATTACTTAAACAGCTAAACATTAATTGCAAACTTGGTATTGGGAAATTTTCATTTTGTATTTGTTCATTGACCTTTCTAAAATCTGCTACTAATCTGTGCGAGTTATCTTGGTTTTTAACTATAAATGCTGGCGATGCAAATTCTGCGAAATTTGGACATTCTTCCAAAATTCCTGCTTGTACTAGGTGTTCTAGTTCTTCATTTAATACCTGTCTTTCCTGATTACTTTGGCGATATGGCGGTACTATGATACCTGATGTACCCTGAACTACTTGTATTTTGACTGGGTTTATGTTTGCTGGACTGAGATCTCTGACCTCCGTAGTAAATATGTGTTTATATTTTTTTTATTATTTTTATTACTTGACTGTGTTGTTTTTCTGTTAGTTGTTCGCAAATTTGGAATTGTACTCCATTCTTGTCTGAAATCTGTTCTTTATTTGGGTTTTTTTGTTGTGTCGTTTGTGTGGGTGCTGTTTTTTTTTGTTTATTGTATCATAAATTCGTGGTTCCTCATGGTTTCTGTTTATATGACCAATAAGTGTTCTTGGCATTATTAGTTTTGGTGTTTTTGATGCGTTATATATGTGAATATAGTATTTATCATCTTGTCTTGTTATGTAAGCATGAATTTGTTTTTGTTCCCTTAAATGTCTATCCGTTTCAAAATCCATTTGTTCATTATAATTATCTATCTCTCGTACCCTTAAACTCTGTCCTGGTGCAATTTTTATCTGCTCGAGTGATCGTATTTCTGGGTTGCTTATTATATTGTGATTTATCATCAAACGTATGTTTTTTAAATTCTCTAACCATGAGTCATTCATATCTATTATACATTTTTGGTTGTTTGACTGCAGGGTTATTTGTTTCTTACTGTAGTCTATCTTTGCTCGATTATTTAGTAAAAAGTTATTTCCTAGAATCATTTTAGCATTTATTCCTGATGCTACATAAAATTTATTTGTGAATTTTATTCCATTTATTTCAAAGGGTAAATTTATTTCTCCATGAATTTTTAAATTGTTGTCTGTGGCCGATTTTATTATTGTATTTGTGTTATTTATTATTTCTTTATGTTTGACTAGGTCATATTGACATATTGAAACATTTGCACCCGAATCTAAGATTGTTTCGATATCCTGACCGTCTAATGTGTTGAATTTTACATTAATTGTGCATACTCTAGAATTTTCGTTTTTATTGAGAAACAGTGTATTGTATACATCCCATGTTACGTCATTCTCCGATTTTCTTGTCTTAGATACCCCATTTTTGTTTAAGTATCGTTTGTGAAAAATGCTGTATGAATCTACTGCACTTTGTCTTTGAACGGCCTGTTGTAATTTTGCTGCATCGACGATTTGTTCCTCACGCGTCACAGTGCCATTACCTATTTCCCGACCTATATCAACATTCGCCGCGATACTTTGTTTACATTTTGTTAAGACATTTTTTGTAGTCAATGCGAAGAATTTTGAATCTTGAAAATTCTAGTTGGAAAATTAGTCACAGAATTTTGCCGATAACAGTATGATTATAATATATCGTCGTTATTATCACATTATATAATTAGAATTAAAAAAAAAAAAACCCCAGAGGTACTAACCTATACTGTTTAGTCACAGTATGTTGCCGATAACAGTATGATTATAATATTTCGTCGTTATTATCACATTATATAATTAGAATTAAAAACAAAACAGAGGTACTAACCTATACTGTTTAGTCACAGTATGTTGCCGATAACAGTATGATTATAATATTTCGTCGTTATTATCACGTTTAACGTCATTAAAATAATAGATTTTAAAATCCACTGCTTCAACGTGCTTTATATAGACAAGCCCAGACTTTATTTAATCTGAATAATTTAGATTGACAGCCGGTGCAATTGGAACACCCCCCAAAAGGGGCTCCGATGCAACTGGACACATCAGTTTGGGGCTGATCCCTGACCACCGGTGCAATTGGACATCTCCCATTTTAAAGTTGGTAGCCAACTTCGCCGTTTTGAATTTAGGGACCCGAGCCTTAAGAAACCGTTTTAACTGTAGCACAGTTCTATAAAATGGTTTGGATAGCCAAAACCTGTCACCAAGTTCCCAAAAAGAATGTAATGTTTATCATTTTTAATAATATTTCTACATTTGGCGATAAAACCTACAAAGGAGACTTAAAAGACACCGTAATTGGTCCAGTAGAGTTTGAGGCGTTCAACAGCTCAAGTGTGTTCTCACACAATCTACTCATCTTTCTTTAAATCTTTTTCTGTCGAACCGACTAACTTCTGTGATTGCAACATTCATAATCTCTACAAAAGTAATTTCATTTTTCAGCTGAGTCAATATGTATCTGAAACAACGGTTTTAAAGAAAAGAAAGATGACTTCACCTTTTCACAGTTAGATAAATAACCAGTTAGATAAAACAACAAGTGGTATCTTGTAGGTAAACTGTTAAAGTGAAAGAATTTGCAGAATCCCAGAGTTGTTAAACCCACAGATAAGATAACGCTGAGGAATGTGTCATTTTATGAGGCTACGTTTTTCATTTTGTTACGCCTGTATTTTACACACATGCAACAGCCTGATATAGGTAGTTATTTGTACAGGTAAAATAATTCTAGAAGGACCTGCATTTGTTTGCCTAGCTTATGCTTTAAGTATAAGGTTATGCTAATAGTTGCTTTGAATACAAATTTCAGTTTTGGTTATTGGTTTAACAGCTTGCTATACAGAGTGTTGAAAAAGTCCAGGACCCCATAAATAATTCTAAAACGAATAAAGATAAAAATTTGAAATTTTAATCATGGGCACATATGATAAGATTCTACATTTCAGCGAGGTTAAAACAATTATCCGCCATCTTGGATCAGCCATTTTGAATGTAACTTCTATTTTTTTTTAATTTCGATGAAATTTGCACATCCATATCTTTGACCAATTAAAAATGGCGGCCAAAAAACAACGAAATCGTGTTTTCCGATTTTGTCCCATTTTGCTGTACTATTTTTTTATTTTAATAATAACTAGGGGAGACCCCTGCGTGCTCCGCACGCCAACCCCCGATGGACCTTTCTAAAAACTCATGTTATAATAAAGGTGTAGGATTCAAAATAACCTCAAAACTAAGATGGTAAATAATGTTAAATGTTCAAATCAAATTCGTATATTTTATAACAGCAGTTATAATAAAGGTTAAATGAACCAGTAAGCCTCAGGTCTACAAATAATCAAAAACCTAACCAAAAAGTTAGAAATATTTAATAATTGTTTTATATTTTGAAATCAGCTGTTAATATTGGTTACTCACTATCAATTACCGTATATTATCAATAAATAGGCCTACTATTAAATTATAATATGTCTTATTTATTTTTAATTAGGATGCAACATAGTTTTTTCTTATTTTTAACTTCCATAACGAAAGTTTTTATTGGTCGCCTATAGTGTAATCACTGTATCGATGCCATTGTTTCATTACGTTACTAATGCACTCTAATCGAATATCATGTTTTTCTTGGTGTCCATATAAACAATCGGAAACACTTCTGAATAAACATTTTGACATAACTCCAATTATTGCAGATGGAAGTAGTAATGAGCGTGGTTGTAATCAAGCAAAGCTAATCAAACAAAAATTTACCAGGTATAATATAAAATATCTAGAAAATTAAATATGTCATTTGTTATGTACTTAGAAACACAATTCTACACGTTTAATCACCACTAACCTACTTAAATGAAGTAAATAATTTAATTATTACAACATGAACAAACCATGTTATGATAATAAAACATGTGCTTTGTTATAATCAGCTGATCTGTGCTGTTATATTCAGCTGATTAGTAAAAACAATATTAATGAGTAGAAAATATTATAAATTACATTTTCAGAATATTAAATGAAGGAATAGTAAACTTTTAAAGCAAATATAGAGTTAATTACCTTTCATTTAACACAACCGGCATGTAAATCGGTCCAATAGAACTCCAGATATCACTATAGGCTTAAAATTTTACCCCATGTTAAATTGCTATAAGAGATTTTAATTTCCGTTTTTAGAAAATTTAGTGGGGTAATAGCTGAAATCGAAGCAAAATGGGCAAATATACAAACAATTAATTACCTTTCATTTGGTATCAACTGCGTGTAAATCGGTCCAGTAGTATGGTCAGGCTCGCTGTCATAAGTTTTAAATATGTTCCCTATGTTAAATCTCCATAGGAAAAGTTTATTTTCGATTTTTAAACCCAATTAACATAAATATTTTCAAAATACTAAAAACCTGCACATATAGGACCGCTAACCTTTGTTTTAGTACAACCCGCTTGTAAATCGGTCCAGTAGAACGGTCAAGCTCGCTGTCATTAGTTTTGCAAAAGTTTTTTAATATTTTTTTATAAGATTATTATTCTTTTTGGATCTTTCAAACGATATGCCACACAAAAATATTTGGGAGTATTTAAACATTTTGAGTTACAGCCATTTCGATTTTTTCAAAATTGATTTCTAGTGGTTCAACCAAATACAGTTGTGCGGCATATCGTTTGAAAGCTTATTTAATTCTGAATCCAAAAAGAATAATAATTAGCATTAAAAAAAAGTACAGCAATTACCTATCTTACTTTTCATTCACTTGTTCTTCACCTTTATTAACAGACAATATCGTTTTGACTTCACTAAAATATTCACTTTATATACCGTATGTTTTCAAATCCGTCACTGTCTAGACATCGATGCTATTCGATGTACTGCACGCACAGTTATTACGCACTGTTTCATAGGCGTCCACATCGATCTATATATTTTAACAACTGTACAATTTGTTTTGTTTCAAACCATTAACCTATTTACATTACATCCACTTGTTCTTTAGATTTATCAACATACAATATTGTTTTGATTTTAATAAAACTAATTATCTAAACATGAAATAGCTGCACATAAGGATAGTGAGAAGGTTCTTAGTTAACCGCTCTTTAGGTTATAACCAACTGTTATTGATTTTGAATGTTATGTTTTATACATTTAAAATAAACAAAAGGTAAGTCGAATTTAAAAGAAAGCTAGGTTTTAGATTTAATTTTGTTGATCAATATTCTAAGATTACAAAGTTATTTAATTTTCCAAACTTGTTATTTCTTTGAGGTTAGCTCTTAGGCTAACAAACTGGTGCATCTTACACTTCACTGTACTTTTATTAAAAATAAAAAAACAGAATCTTATTTTTCAATATGTACAAATTAAACCCTTGATCTTTACTCGTGGCTTAAAATTTTACATTACTTTTATAAGCTGCGTCTACACGTCTTTTTCACTCGGTATTTCTAGTGCCAGGTTTTTACTTTTTCTTATTTAGGAAATCACATACGCTACAACATGTTTAAATCTCTTACATATCTCACAGACGGGTATTCTGGAAGTCGTCTCACAGGACTTGCTAAGGATGCTGCATTTGGTCCGATTAGAGGTTGGTAATAATTGGGGTCGTTTTCTACTTTTATTATTCACAATTTGTAAAAGACTAAATATTGAGCAAAGAAATTTCAGTCATAATATTTTTTTTACATTGCTACCAAATTGTCTTCTTAGGTTTTTTATTTGATTGTTAATTTTTAAAAGAAGTTTTTCCGTAAACTTTTTTGAAGGATTAATCTTCCTTTTAAAGTCATTTTCAAGTTCAAACGTTAAGTACATATTTAAATATTTTAAAAATTAAGACGTGCGTGTCAGTCACACATTCAAGTGGAGCTCCATAGCTGTTTCCCCCGTTCCTTGTTGTTAAAATCATACTATGAAGCAAATAAATCATACACATTGGTAGCCTACTGATATTTATTTAAAGTATACAAACTTGTATGTTTTGTAATGGCATCAGTTATTCTCATAAAACCACAAAACGCCACTCTCCACTGGCAAGGCCATAGCCAGCGAGGGAGGGGGTGTGTTAGGGGGCCAACCCCCCCCTGAAATCCCGAAATTTAGTAGTAAAAATGAATACTAGGTTTAAAAAGTGCAAATTAAATTATAAAATAAACATCACGACAGAGGGTCCTTCAACATATTTTACATCATTGTGCATTGCATGCATACTGATATTTAGATTTACTTGATTAAACTACAACGTGCAATACACATGGATGCAGTAGGTTACAGCCTTAGACAGTAGGAGACTGCTGTAAACTGCCATAGACTGCCGTAGACCGTTCTAAAGTAGACATGGCAGCTCTTTGTCCCCAACATGGGCTCTTATGGGA